>JBBPFP010719378.1:0-16031 GCA_037974795.1 Kaempferia galanga | reverse complement strand
TTGCGAACGATCGGTTTACATTTTTATCATGCATGCTTCATACCTATATACGATTATGAAATAAAAATTTGTTTTGCTGAGGCTAATCAAAATAAACAATTTCCTAAATGGTTATAGTTTACACTTCACATGAAAAGCAGAATACGATACAAAATTATAAAGCAACATATAAATAAATTTACCATTATCCTCGTTTAAGGAATTGAATTGTTATTACACAAAAGATGTTAAAGTAAAAAACAAATAAGAATAGCATTTTCCTAAAAATGCAGCTTAAGGTTTATGCTCCTAATTGAAACAATACATAGAATTTATTTCTTTTTTTATCAAATATATTTTACACTCGAGCAAATGAAACACAGGTAATAGCCGCTAGATTTGATGTCTCTTTTATTGTCTACGTTTAAAATATTCACTGAATGCTAAAAGTTGTATAGCACATCTGTTTAACACGTACAATAAAGAAGCATAAAACAGTTGCAGAGACGATAGGTAACATTTATCCCTCTTTCAGTAAAGCAAATAGATAGAAGAAAGAAGAAATCAGTCTCTTAAAAAAAAGGAACACCTTTTAGAGATTCAACCTGTGGAATCTCACAATCTATGTGAATTTTGTTTCAATGAAGAAGTACAGAATTAGTTTTTCATAAATAAATAGAGCCAACTGGAGACCCAATAAGAACTAAAGGCCAGCTTGGACTGAAGACGTTTCAGTAACCCTATTTTGCACAAGGAGTTAGACTGCTTAATGCTAAAACAAATAAAACAGGATTTATATGATAACTTGTGAGGAAGTAGAACTTCACGAGGACAGTTGTTGGGTTGCTTGGTTGCCTCTGAATTAACTGCAATTTTATCAGCATAGTCACTAAACTGCCAATGAAGGAATGAGAACAAAATAGGAGGGTTGTGGAAGAGCTGATCTCATGAGGTCCGGATCCGTTTGTTGTTGCTGCAGCGAGGACACTTGTAGTTCTTGATGTGCTCAGCCTTTGCAGGGGTGACTTTTACACACTTCCCATGGAACCATTTCTCACAAGTGTCACAGAAAATCCAGAAATTGTCTAAAACAGAGCTCTCTCCACATGCCCCACAGAGATAATCATCCTCTTCCTCATCCAACTCCTCATTCTCTTCCTTTGCATTCTTTGCTCTGGTGTGCTTGGCCTGATATTCAGCCTTCTGTAAATGAAAACAAAGTATCTTGTTGATTTCATTCATTGTTTTTCATACCTTAGGCATGGATATTGGCTAGTATTAATCAAAGAGAGTATCAAAATATTAATCACATAAGAAACAAAAAGCATATTGGAAATTCCATTCAAGAGACTATTACAGGATTTCCCTTTTATACGTGGAATGGTGCATTAAATTCCAATGCTGCAATTCATTTCAGTGAGGAAGTGAATGCTGTTAGCCATTTTAACCACCGGCCATGTTGCATGATCAAATTGTGTTACTTATATGGGAAAATAGTTTCCTGAGCTAATGATATTATCAAGAAAATGATCTAGATAATGTTAAAATATTGGCAAGGATTGTTATCAAAATACAATTGTACACAAAATTATCTCCATAGGATCAATATCTTCATAGTTTCCACATGTATGTGGTGTGCATAAGCATGAAGACGGCAGATCACTTGTTTTTCACCTCTATATTTGCTTGGTTTGTCATGCAATGATCTGGCAAGGGATCTTGCCAAAGCACATTCCATGTGTCAGGTAGGGTTAAAGCCAGAGGAATCATAAGAAAATAACAATAAGTAATTGGTCATAACATCAGTGCAGTAGATCTAAACTTCTCATACATACCTGAGATTTATGCGCTTCATATAAACAAGTTTAAAAAAAACTACTTGATATTTTGGTAGCCTAATTGAAGAATAAAACTCATTTGAATTCATCTCTATGCATTTTGATACATGCTGAGTTTGTGGGTATGGTATCCAAGTTGGGTTGAGGACCAAAGCTGGCATAGTACATTATCTTAAACCTTGATTACTTCCAGAAAATGGTATAATATATTATTCCAAAATGGCAACAGTAACAGCTTAGTTATTTGACCTATAAGTAGTAATATGATTACCTTGACTTTATTGGATTAGTCATACACATGAAAAAAATTCTTGTTTGTTGTTCTTATTCGTTACTTGACTGATAGCCTAAATATCAATTGACAATAAGACAAATGTTAGCTTAAAGAAAAATTAAGAGCGCCATGGACATTCTTAAGCGATTAATAATCAAGATTGAAAATGATGGATCAAATATTAATGACATAAGTTTAAACTTTCTTCATAACTATCTCATTTATTTTAACCTTGCTTGTGGCAAACCCATCTTTCAAATTTTTTAAACAGAATTTTCTTTTGAAAAAAATGATTCATGCATTCACAAATTTTGTTGATTTGCATCTCCCCTTTGAGCATTTGTTTGATAATTGATTGGGACTGCCTACTGGGATTTCAAAGTGCATATGGAATTAAGAAAAGGAAATTTCTTACATTATATAGCATCTAAGATGTTCTTACCAATTTTGAATTTGACTTGGGTTTGTTGCTGTTCTGTTTAGATCCGGAGGTCTTATCTTGATGCTTTCCATTTACAACTTCACATATGGTGGGCAAATCAGTTATCATATCTAATAGGAGTTTCCTGCATCACAAACAACAAATGAAGTTTCTTTTGTCTGTTCATACTAAATATAAATAACAAAAACAAGAGAAGTATGTGACACTATTGGGACGCAGAGAAGTAACTAACTTACAAAAAGGATTTTCTAGGATCAACACAAAACAAACTTTTTGGGTAAGTAATTATGTTTTAAGACATACCAAATATGACGTATGGATCAACAAAAAACCTAAACAAGGAATATTTTGCATAACTATTCTCATCTGAGGCTGGGTTTGGCATGGCATTTGAATCTCAAAAATGCCTTTGAAGAATAAACTATTACTAAAGTATGTTGCATGAAACTTCAGTATTAGGTATTCAGAATCTCAAATTTTCTACAATTTTATGATATATATTGTTTCGTAAAGCGGACTTAGAAAACACTTCTCTTTCTATATAAAACAACAAAATTAAAATAATTAAAATATTAAATATTATGTTACTATATATCAAAAATTAAACTTATATTATCTCATAATATTTAATGATAATGTATATTTACTATTAATAGTTTATAATATATTTCATATTTATATTAGTTTCTAAAGTATTTAAAAACTGCTTCAGAAAAGCAACCTTTGAAAGCATTCTCACATTTGCATTGGAACAGTAACTTCAGGAATCTAAAATTTGAATGAACAAACTCTAGGCATGAATTTATCAAACACTCTAGGATTTGAAGATCAAGATGGTGGAAAGCTCCTCCAACATGTCAAGCATGTTTGAAATGTTCTGCTAGCTTGGCATGCTGGTACAGGAGGTGGTGTTGTGGGGGCGGGGGCGGTGGCATCGTGGCATAAGCATAGCTTTAATGAGACTAGCAGGGTTAGCAGGTGAAGGAGAATGTGAGAATGGTGAAGGAGACAGAGAGCTTGTTGGCAAAGTTCTAGCAGTCAATGTTACAAAAACATAGAAGATAATTGAATGGTAAAGAGCTAGCAAAGCCACTCCAATTGTTCCTCGTGCTCAATGCGTTGTGCCAGCACAACACCATTCTCCATGCCTTTGTTGAGATATGGAGTGTTTGTTAGTTACGATTACTTTCTAAAAAGAAGCTTCGAAGAAGAAAAATGGCCTGATCACCATGTGGCAATAGACAGTTACGTAGGTATCCACTTTAAAAGTTACCTGATGTGGCAATTTGTCATGTAGCTACAAGTGTTTTAACGAAGATTGGACGGGCGTAAAGCTCGTGATATATTTATGTAATAACCTTGTAAATAATGGTTCCCGCTATTTACACCCAAACTTTCTAGTTGTGCATCCATCATTCATTCCCCTTGTGTGCCTAATCATTGCAATGGCACAGTTCATTAAACAAGATAGCTAATGTATTTGAGACTAAAAGGACAAATTTTTATTGTTGAAGATAATTAGGGCCCTAAATTCTATACAAGGTATATAGGTTGAATGGAAAAAAGAGAACAAAAATCCTTAATAAAAGGGTTACAATATCTCAAGGCAACCATATAATACACAACAATCCAAGTCAATAAATGCATTTATTGCCCATTGAATCTTCTTAAAAGAAAATGAAAAGGCACAGCTTCTAAATAGTAATTTATGATTCTGAATTTTTAAAGACATGTCTACATCCCTAAGGTTTTCTACTCAACATTCTGTTCTATAGTTGACTACCATTTTTACAGGCACATTACAGTAAAACTTGATAAGAAATTAAGAATGTAGCAAATAATTACTCTAGAGAAAAAAAAATGGTGTGTTTGAATGTCCAACATTACAGACCAATGGTTGCAAATCAATAATTCACATTCTACTTACAACAACCGCATGCCCTATTTGTGCAGCAAATGTTATCTGACTCTCAGTGGCATTTAGAAGCAATTTAGCATAAGCATATAGCAGATAATTAAGTCATTAGACTCATGACCAGCAACTTGTATTGTCTAAGAAAGAAGTGCATTATGTATTAAGTGGTTTAACAAGGACATAAATATATGAAATATAAGGTGCTTAGGTTTGAGTACCAATTATTTGTACTTAAATAAAATAACAATTTTGTTATGAATGATCAAGTTAACGAAGCCTCTCTTTGCTCCTCTATGCTTAGCTCCTCTATGGCATGCATCTACTAGTGATTCTGCTCAGGCCAAATATCTGACCCCATTAGGTAACCTACTCCCTTGGCCCAAATCCTTGAAAAGACTGTGTGGCTTGTCATGAAAAATGTTTCTTTGCATCAACACCAAAGCCTTCTCATGGTGACTGCATCACGGTTGAGAGGAGTCAGACGACCTATATTGTCACCTGAAAATTTTCCCCAACTACTCTTTGTTGTCTTTCAGTATGCTGTCTTTCAAGGGGGTTGAGAATTAATGAATATGTATAGACATTGGTTTCTTTTCTAACAGCTCTAGGTTTTGGGATGAGCAATTAGCCAATCAACTTTAAGACGGTAGGAGGTGATGTTCAAATCCTGTGTCAGTAATAATATCTCATCAATGCACATGTTGGATTTGTGTCAATCAAGATTCAAGTGAAATATACTCATCCACACATGAAGTGGAAGCATTCAGAATACAAATGTATATAGACTGGCCTCTCAGCAACTTGATCTTTTGCAGTAAGTAGTTAGCTAATCAACTTTAAGATAAAGGCATATAGTTCTTCGATTGTTTAAAATTCTTGGCTCATCATCACCTTGCTAAGTGTGTCTCATTGCTTTTAAATATTTTGAACTTGGAGATTATGCAGCACTATATGATTGTGACCATCTTGTTAACTATCCATGCATGAAGGTAATGAAGCACTATATGATTTTGGACCATCTATTGAACTATGTGAAATTATATTGACACACTGACACAAGTCTATCGCAGACAAAAACAATAGTCTAGATAAATGAGTATATGACATTGGCATAACTTAAACTTATGAATTCCCTGACAAAGTTTAGCCATAGTTAAATTATCTAACTGACAAGCAAGGATCTGATATGAATGTGTACGACAAATAGATAAGCGTTGATAACAATATAATCAACAGAAATCATCTTACCTATGTTTTTTTTCAAACTGAAACCTACCACTAAAATAAGATGACAAGGCAAGTAACCATGCATCACTGTGTAAAGCAACCAAAGATAACCAGGATTTCTTTTCCATTCCATCTCTAGCAAAGTTAATTCCCAAAACAGGCTCTGGAATCTCTGGAGGAACTTCTTCTGCAGGCAAATTGACCTCCCATTGCTCATCTGGATATCCATAGAGACTCAAATTTTCTTTTGCTGAAAGAAGTAAAATGTGGTTAAGGTCTATGTAATCACATCACAGCAGGAAAATTACTGAAATCAACCTCACCAATAATTGATTATCCTGTTGCAAATGCTAACAAATCTCTATATTTGCCATGTTATCTAAGACCGCAATAGTTTGCATGGAAAGACAAAAAGAAAAAAAAAAAATCCCTATAGTATCAGAGTATTTTGGCAATCCCAAACAGATAATAAAACCTATGTTGCATTAGTGTTATTTAGTGTGTAAAATGTTGTCTGTATTGATTAACTATTACATAGCTATCCTCCACATGGAATATAAAACATATATAGAATTAATGTTATTGAGTAAAATATCACCTTAAAACTTATTGCCCAAGAAGTTAAATCTAATGCTGCAAAAAAAGGAGCAACTATATATAGGGCAATAGCAAAATAACCAATAGACAAAAATGGCATTATCCAGACTTCTTGAAAGACATGAAGAGGCACCTACACAAGCATTCAGCGATTATTGCCTCAGTACTCTCAAAGTCGATACAAGATTCTGTGTTTTCCATGTTGATTGATAGAAAAGTATAGAACCATTGTTGGTTTTTAGTTATTGCTTTATAACAATGATGCAAAAACATGACATGGAGCCCCATTGAGTTAAACATTGTTGATGAGGAAAGATGCTGGACAATTTTTCATATCCCTCTTACCACAATTATATAAAAGACAATCTAAGGTTAAGTAAACGTCAAGCATTGACAGTATCCTGGCAATTGCATAATAAAAAACAACGTTCCAAAAAATGTTGATAAAAAATCAAAGTCTTGCTCCATTTGTTTACAATTGGTAAATGTCAGCAGTCAGGAGTATTTTCATTATGATACTCATTAAGTTCAGAGTTATTACGATATTCAATTTTTCTGATGAGAGTTTAAAGTTGATTTTGCTTACTCAATTGCATAATGGAGGAGGCCATGTATAATATAGGAATGCCATTTACTGGAATTGACCATATCTTATCAGGAAGTTCCTGATGTATATTGCCCATGGAGCATGATCACTCAGTTAAATTTCTGTCACTTTCCCTCTCCCTCCTACCTTCCTACCCAAGTAAGCCTAGACTTAAAGTAAGCACAAAAGAAGACCTAGACTGCTCATTTGGCCACAAGAAATTATGAGGTATCGAGCACCCTGAAGAAGAGCTTATAATGCGTCAGTGATCAAACCTCTAATACTAGTTTTCTGAATCATTAATCATTGGATCTCTGATACTTACAATCTGAATCCTAGAAAAATTGCATCTGAACTGAACCTAATCTAACTCCGATCGCAAATGCTTAATTAGAGTACCACAACCTTGTGCGCAAAGGCATTTATCTCGCTCAGTTGCAACAACCCGACAAACAAAAACCTAAATGCCAAGGCTTCGTTACTCCAGCCATGAAATAAAACTCCCAAGTACTTGAAATTCAAAAACCAAGTTGACTACCAGCAGCTAAGATGTGGAATTACTAACCGGGATCGCATTGTCGATAGAAGTCCTCGAAATCTGCACAAGAGAATCACCAGGAAACAACAGAAGGTCAATGACGATAACATCGTTGAGAAAGGAAAAAGAAGAAAGAAGCAGAGTGGAGATACCGGTGGTGAGCGCCCTGATGATGGCGGCTCGCCGGCCCTTGATGTCGCGGAACACCTCCTCCACCAGGCGGGAGTTTTGGGCAGCCGATCCACGGTCCATCTCGGCGATCGAGGACTCCAAATTGGTCACGGAGCTGAGAACGTAGCCAAGAGAGAGAAGGGCGTCAAGCTTCGCGAGCGAGAAAGAGGATGAGAACGGCAACTAACGGTGGGACAAGGGTAATATTTCCAATAATTAATTTATATATTTCTCAAATAGGAGGAGGAAGAGGATAGGAGAAACGAGAAAAGTACGGCTTCCAGTCATGATTTCGGCTCGACATACCCACGCATGATTGCAGAAGCATGCGGGGTCCGGCGGCTGACGTGCTTCCGTTATCTATGATTGATGGGCGACGGTGTGGGTAGATTTTGTCAGAGACATTACTCTGCCTGTTATTTCTTTGATAAATTTAAATTTTAGTATTTCTTTTTCTTTCAATGCTAAAACTGCAGTTTTCAATTATTTATTAATTTTTTTATATATTCAAATGTTTCTTAATTTATATTTAATAGTCAAATTAATGATTATTCTAATTCTTACTATAACTGATTAATTAGTGTAATTGTTTGTGAAAATTTTATTTAATTTTTAATTAATATAATTTAAGTAACCACTTATACATATAATCAATCGATCCCAATATATGACAATGTCGAAATGAAGTAGCCCTCACGGGCTGAATCAGCTGGTAAGTGGTTTAGAGTTTGCTCAAATGGTCGCAGGGTCGAAGGTCGCCAGTTGCACATAAGAATAAAATCTTGGTCTGCTGGTCTAAAATTCCTGAGACCCCCAGTTCACTTATCCGCCCAGCTTAACCGTGATTTACTCCCTCTGTGGAATCAAATTCAGGAGACCGCTGGAGTAACAGTTCCACCTTATGCTCAAATGTCTAAGTGAAGTAAACATGATTGCTTTCTTTATCAGCATGTCATGTGATATTTATAATCTTCTTAAACAAATGGAAAAAGAATTATGATGCATTTGTACCTCTTTTTATAGGGATGTCAAAAATGTACTCAACCTGAAAAATTGGGAGTTTGCATATTCAAGTTGGATTTATATTGGGATACGTTCGGATTGTCTTAGGATAGTTATTTGAATTTAGAGTTTAGTAATTAAATTTTATTTTAAAAATTAATATGTTTTTGAGGTCAGATGTTGATCAGAATCTTGAACTAACCTCTTTAAATAATTTCTGTGACTTTACTCTGCGTGCCCATCGAGCGACGTTCTCTTTGCGGAAACTCTACAGGTAATTGCTACCGAACGAATAGAATACGAAAAGGAACAAAGTGCGTGCGTGAGAAGCACAGAAAATACGTACGCATCAGATTCTCTTGTATTACAAGGTAAATAAATATCGACGACGATGTGAGTCATGACAACTCGTCTTAAGCAATAAGTGAACACCCCAAAAATCAACATATCCCCTTTTCAGTTCGTACATCCATAAATATGACAAAAGGTGATTCGTTCACTTTCAACGCTCCTACCAATTCGTCCATAGACCAAGAGATAAATTATAGATGACTACTAACCAATAATTTAACAAATAGATACAATTGTCCAACGTAGCTGATGAAGGCGCCCTTTTACAAATAGTTTAACAAATGACTGTACATCGATTGATCAGTCGCTGCCATGCTTGGCTACTTTACCTCTTGAGCTCGATAGCTAGTCCCTTTCCCACACGAGCGAAGCTCGCAGATTCCATCAGCTTCTGCGATTCCAAGTCCAACTCCTCTTCCTCCTCCTCGTCGTGGGACCCGGCTTCTTCCTTGACCATGGGAAGGTACCGTGGCTCCTCCGGATAGGCCCTGGAGACGAGCAGAAAGAAGAGGACGCAGAAAACGACGAAGGCGGTCATGAACCAGCTGAACTGGAGGTTGACCAGGGACTTGGCCCGGTCGAGCGCCTCCGTGGTGTGGCAGCGCACGACACGGTGGCCCTCCTCCAGGTTCATGAAGCACCCCTTGGAGATGAGGCTCGGCGTCCACAGCATGAACCCCATGACCACGAACCATACCCCTTGAAAGGCGATGCTGGCTGACCTCACGAAGCTGATTAGGAAGCTCCTCGGTCGGCCCACGGACATGAGGGCGGTGGCCAGCGAGACGGCGATGACGGTCTGCAGCAGCCAGTGGTACTGACCTTCCACGCCCATGTGGTCGGCGGAGTGGAGGTGGAACGTGAGCAGCTGCTGCGCGAAGGCGGCGGCCGCCAGCAGCATCGTGAGCTCGTCGCGCAGCGGCGCGCGGAGGCGGTCGAGGGCGACGCCGAGGACGGCGTAGACCAACAGGGCGAGGGAGATGGCGGCGTGCTCGAAGTTGTGGAGGTGGTTGGAGGGGATGGAGCCGTCGTCGTCGAAGGGCTGGTGCTTGTCGGGGCCGATGACGAGCTCCATGGAGATGGAGGCGAGGCTGCCGAGGGCGATGAGGTGGAGCTCCAAGTGGCGGAGCTTGCCGGCTCCGGCCGGGAACCAGGGGAGGGAGGCGTAGGAGGCGGGGCGCACCGAGCGGAGCCGCACGTGGTTGAAGAGGTGCCAGAGGCCGATGACCAAGAACCCGAACCCGGGTGCCACGTGGCCGACCATAGTGCCCATAGTCTGATTGCGCCGCGCCCGACGACAAATGGCAGTTGCAGACTTGCAGTTGTAGGGGCGGTCGCAGAGATCAGCGCTGAAGGAGGGAAGTGGGGGGATTGCTGAGCTTTTATGGCTGAGTTGGGAGAGGGTCTGGATTCTTCCTTGTAGAAGAATTTGGAGATCGAACTTACCCACACATGTGAGTCGACAGGTACATTAATCAAACGTGAAGATCGGTTCGATAGTTTTGTGCCCTCATTGGCCGCATTGCGGTCAAAATACGACTAGGAAGGAGAAGGTTGACTTGACAGAGGATCGCCCGCGGGGGATTGCTTGTCACCCAAGCTTACTTGTCACACAAGAAAATATATAAATAAATACAATATTATATTTTCAAAATATAAGGGGTAAAATTGAAAAAAAATATGACATTGATTGCGACTTTCCTGCCTCGGCAGTTGATAACGGTTGGCGTTCCCGCCCGCGGGTTTGAGCTTGGAGCATCGTGGTGGAATTTCTCTTTATTTCTAGCTGCAGGACGCTAATAATCGCAGTTTCATTTTGTCTTCCCAAAGTCTTTGAAGGGTTGCAAAGTCCTACTTGAGGCTAAGTGCAAGACGCTTTTTTTTTTCTTCTCTTATAATCTTGTCAGTAAAACTTTATTATTAATTTTGGAATTCAGGGGGAAAATAGAGTGAAACGGACCGATAAATGTATACGTATTTGATGGGAAGAACACGCAAGCAAATGGGATCATATATCATCTCTTGGCGTCTGACCAATTTAATTAAAAGACTAATTGTGGTAAGCAATGAGGTGGATTGGCTTGCTTTAGTTAATTTGTTTGAAGTTGTTGTTGGCGGAAGCCAAGTTGGACACACATATATAATATATACATGTGGCGTGCGAACGATTAGCTTGATTAAAGTGTAAGATTTTGGTGACGACTGTACCCACCAAACTCTATCATTTTGTGTCCTATGTTTTTGCTGGTATGGGTAGCGATAATGTGCGTAGAGGAATGAGGAAGAGGATGAGAATTTAAATTTTATTAGAATCGAATATTCTAAAAGTTATTTATTTAATATTAAAAAAATTATAATCCATGTGTCTATTCTCATTGTCTAATTAATTTTACAGGTGACTGATACAGAAGTTTCTATTAATTTTTAGGGTAAATTAGGGAAGCACTGTACTGTACGTAGTAAGTCGTCAACAGTGGACCTCCGTGATTTTCGTCGTCGACCGTCTAATGTCGAATCACTACTCACCCATGGATTCTTTGGCCCATGGACACTCCCTTAGCTCTACACCTTAACAGCTATGCCATGCCGGTGGGGACTTAAAAAAAAATTGCTGCTCGATCAGAATACATAAGCACTACGTAATTGCATACCCACACGGATGAGCCCAACACTTCAAGGCTCTACCGGGCCAAGACTAACCCAACATGGGCTAAACCGGGCCGAGTCCAACACAGATTGGTCAAGCCCACCCAGCTGGCTCATTTTTAGGGGTTATAAAATAAAAATAGAGCAAAAGTCGATCGACCTGATGTGGTAAATTATTTTACTAAATAAAAATTCATATATTTTTTCATTAGAAGGCAAGTATAACTCCTTGGACAGTTGTCTCTGTCAGAGGTCAGCTCCTCTTAACGCACGTGATATGCGCTGATTAAATGTGTTTCAACTACTTACCTATATATCTTTGACATTTTCCCGCGATTTTCAGTTTGCTTAGAAAGGTTTCTAACGTAACATAGACTTTGTTGTCTTTTAAAATATATATGTAGATCAACCAAATGGTGGCTACCAACGAAATTAATGCAAACACACAAACTTTCACTAAAGTAAGTCAAGGTTTCCTTCGTTAATGATTTTTAAACTTTAATGTGCTGCACGAAACTAGCTAGCTCTAGTGAAAACAAAGCCTTAATATAACTAGTTTAAAGTGTTAAACCTAACTATGCTACTGTAGACTATATATATTAACTACATGCATGTTAGGGGTAAGCTAATTAAGTTTGTAATATAATAAAATTTGCAATGTGACGTAATTAATATATTACTAATTAGTTTGTTAAAAGAGTTGTATATAATTAATGTATGTAATATTTAATTATAAAGGTGATTATAGTTTTTTATTTGGTATTTATTATTTTTTTACCAAGAATGTATTATTATAAAAAGATAAAAATATCATGCGACCTTTATCCACAGTGGTGAGGCTGGCGACCAACGAGGGCAGCGAGGATGGAGGTGGTGTCGGCGCCAATGCAGATAGAACTACTAGGATGAGTGCGCGAGGCTAGGGTGGTGTCGGTGAAATTGTTGAGAGCTTGGTTTGATGAGATGCATGAGATTATAATTATATTGACATATTAAACCTTATGATTAGAATGTAATCCAAATTACTTACTATTAACCTTGTGATATAGATTACAAAAATTTATTTTCTTTTGTAATTTAGATTATATTACATTATAGATATAAAATTGTATCAAATAAAATAATTATCTTATAATATAATCCTGATTATATTATAAAACTGTTTAACTTTCACCAAATGCAGCCTAATTATAATGAAACTTAATCAGTATTGTTTAAACACGACGAGATCCACCAATACAAGAAGATTTCCAACGTAATGAGAAATAGCTAAAAGTCAATACACGAGCAGTGTCAAACTTATCAACAAAGGAACTAACGATCATTAATTTTAGCTTACGTATGCTCACAGTGTTCTTACTGGGACTGCCATCCCCATCCTGATTGTGCCCTCCATCACTGTCCTCGTCGATGAATGAGCTAACATCTGCTGCGACTGCGACGGTCATGAGCTTGGAGCGTGCAGTAATCTCATCGTTAGCATTTTCTGCTATGGGTCGTTCATCCTTACTCAACAACCGAGGATCTCCACCACCGAAACGAGGGCTATAATTGTTTGAGAGGCAGGGGATTGGACCTAATACTGGAAGGATCTCGAAGTTGGATGATCCCACCGCATGCTGGCTAAGATACTGGAATAGGAAAAGAGACTTCTTTAAAAATAATCAAATTAAGGATTAAAATAAATTAGTATTAGGATAATTCTGTACCTTATTAATATTTGACCAAATACTTATTTTCTTATTAGTTGGTCATTTAGACCAACTATTTTTTTATATTATATAAGACATTGTAATTATGGACAATCTAATCAATAAAACAAGAATAACATCTCTCTCTTGATTTCTTTCTCTAAATATCGCTTGATATTGTTTTTCATATAGTACCTGCTTTTTTTCCCCTCTTCTTCCTTCTTTCTTTTCATGTGGTGTCATCTCTTTTGCTTCTAATTCCACACGCCATTTTTTTCTTCTTTCCTCCTTTGTCTATCGTTTATTTTTCGATGTCACATATTCGGAAATGTCAAGTTTATCTTCAAATTGGACATATTGGCATTCAATATCCGAAAAGATTTGACACAACTTTCATCAGTGGTCCTTTAGCTTCAAGACAACCAACTGTTTCACAAATCTATCTTAAAGTCCTTTCATCTATGCCTACGTACTTTTAGTAAACTATCAGAGTTTTCATCTACTGAATGATATATTGACACTGGAGCAATTCATCATGTCATATCAAATTATAATATCTTTACAAAAGTAATGTCATACTGTAGTTCAGATACGGTAGAAGTAGGCAATGACTCAGGTCTGCAAATTGCTAATCTTGGAACGCATATATTCATTTATTTAATCGTACCTTTCACATGCACAACATTTTTCATATTCCATCTCTTACTAAAAAAACTGCTCTCCACACGTCAATTTTGTTTTGATAATAATATCCTTTTTGAATTTCATCATGATCATTATCTTATTAAAAATCGAGGAACATGTACTACCATTTTTATGAGAAAATTAAAAATGACCTCAATTATCTTCAAATTTCATCAATCAAAGCATTTATTAGTGAATACACAAATAAACAGTTTGGCATGCTCGACTTGGTTATCCTTCTCTTGCATTGTTCAACCGATTATCAATAAAGATGGTTTACTTATCTCCTTTACCTCCACTCCATCTCATTCATGTAGGGTCTGCATGGAATCCAAAAGTCATAAGGTACCTTTCTCTTCTTCTGATCATGTTTCTAAATTTTCCCTTGAATTGGGGGCCCTACACCTATCTTGTCTAATCGAGATTTTCTATATTATGTTAACTTTATCAATCATTTTAGTAAATATAACTGGCTCTATCCTATGAGAAGGAAACATGATTTATTGAATATATTATATCATTTTCAAAAACAAGTTAAACGATATTTTAATTGCAAAACAATCTCTCTTCATTCTGATTGGGGAGGCGAGTATCAAACTCTTCATCGTCATCTTTCCTCTTGTAGAATTGGTCATCAAGTTTCTTATGCCCACACTTCAGAGCAAAATGACTCTACTGAAAGAAAATATGGACATATAGTTGAAACTGCCTTAGCTCTCTTCCATCATGCATCAGCTCCAGATGAATTTTGAGATGAAGCTGCTTGTACTGCAATATATCTTATAAATTGACTTCCTACCTCATTACTCAATTATCAGTGTCCTTTGGAAAACTTTATAGTCAGACTCCTAACTATATATATTTTTCTTCGAATTTTTGGTTGCGCATGTTATCCGTAGTTATGTCCATACTATAAATACAAATTTGACTCTCGCTCATTACAATATGTTTTACTTGGTTATAGTGATTTGCACCATGAGTATCATTTTTTATATATACCAACAGGACGGATTTATATTTCACGACATGCTACTTTTAATGTTTGTCTATTCCCTTTTTTAATGGGTTCTTTAATTTCTCCTCCAGATATAAGTGGTACCTTCTTAATTCCATCTAATATTGTTAGAAGTGATGGTGTCCTAGGTCCTACTCCAGAGCTCTCTAATACTTCTCTTTACCATCAGGATCACCTCAAGTTGTTGCTCCAATGTCAGAAATCTCACCAATCGAAGATAATATGCTTTATAGCTCTGAACTTTTAGACAATACAAGTTCATCATCAAAATCACTGTGTTAACTTACTTTCTCATTGCCATCAACAAGTGATTCAGATGATAATCCTCCTCGTCGTATATTTCCATTAAGTGATATATATGCACGATGCTCACTAATGACAACTTGACATCCCGTGCCCTGAGCTTTAGGGTCTCTTCAAAAACTATTGAACCAACTTGTTTTACATAAGCGAACATGGATCCAAATTGGCATAGTGCAATGACTGCAAAATTTTATGCACTTCTTCACAATGGAACATAGAGCCTAGTTCCACGCACTCCCTCCGTGAATGTTGTGGGCTCTAAATGGGCATTCGGTCTTAAGCATCGAGCTGACGGTTCTCTTGAATGACACAAAGCTCAACTTGTAGCCAAAGGATTTAGTCAACAACCAGGTATTAACTTCAATGATACTTTTAGCCCAGTCATCAAAATTACATTATTATTATCGATAGCTGTTAGTTTAATTGGCCTGCATGACAATTAAACATTTCAAATGCATTTCTTCATGGTCATCTTAAGGAAATTAAATTTATGGAACAACTACCTGGGTTCATTCATCCATAATTTTCATCTCATATTTGCCAACTCAAAAAATCCTTATATATAGCCTTCGACAACCTCCTCGTGCATGATTTCATCATCAATTATCTAATTGTTACAACTTCAAAGATTTTTTTGGATCAAAAATTGACTCGTCTCTATTCCACAAATATAGTGATGGATCTATAATATTTTTTCTTACTTATGTGGATGACATCTTAATAACTAACAACGATCATAAAGGTATCATAACTTTATTAAATCTTCTCGATC
>JBBPFP010717181.1:0-16043 GCA_037974795.1 Kaempferia galanga | reverse complement strand
ATTAAATGAAAATTATATATAATGATATTAAATAATAATAATAATAATAAATAAAAATATAGATTTAATAATACATGACTTAAAAAAAATTATAGAGAATTTTTTTTATATATAATGAAGAAAATAATAGATTTTTATACGATGAGATATTGAGGATTATAAAAATAAAAATTAATTTAAACTCTATTGAAGATGACTTCATTGGCTTTCTGTCTTCAGAGCACCCAAATCCAATGCCGCTTAGAGAAATCATTGATGCATCAAATCAGTTACACTTTGTTTGGAAAGTTTTTAAGTAATGAAATTAAATTAAATTTTAACTAGAATTAAATTTCATCAAAAATTGAATTGAATTATTTGATTTAGAATAAGTTAGTAAATAATAGAATTGAATTTAATTCCTTGATTTAATATCTATTATAATTGAATTGAATTTTTATATTTTTACCATTTTATCGTTTATCAATAAAATTTAATATTTATATAGAGGATTATTTAGTAATTTCTATTTTCTAAATAAATTTTATTTATAAATCAAAGATTTTTAATTTATTTTTAAAGATTTGAATAGAATTGAAATTTAATTTTTTTACCAATTCTATATTAAAAATTTATTCCATTTTAATTCACGAAAGAATTCAATTCGATGCTTTTCTAAACGGTTAATTAAACTAGTCGACTAAACTGTAAATAAATAAACACTCAATTTTTATTCATATTCAACGAAGGATTGAAGAACGAGGCCCTTATCCAGTCTTTGATGCGTGGACACGTGCCGTCCGTTCGCTGAACAAGCTCATGTTCACCGGCGACTACCCGTTTTGTCTTGTAAGGAAAACTACTGCCCTCCGAAGCTTCTAAAACTACCAACTACGCCGCCATGAAAGTTCTATGAAATGGATTTAACCAAGGGTAATTTTGTCTTTATAGGTTGGGTGATGACAAGTCAAAAGGTGATGGAAGCGGAGCATGCCGGTGATCGGTATCGCGAACGACAAACGGATAAAGCATAGAAGAAATCAAAGACATGGAAGTACAAAATTATCCTTGTATAATATCCTAATTCCTGAAATGGATTCGATATTTAGCAGGAAGGTGAAGGGCGTATTGGTAAAATCAGTCTCGCGACTTTTTATAATCAGATGGGTGAGAACTGGAAATGGGGCAACCGAATTTGGAATCTTAGCAAGGCGGAGAGCAGTTTGATTGTTGGGGAGTTTTGTTTGATCGGCTGTTTCAGGAGTTTTAGGTAAAGCTTTTTGTTGATTGGTCCTCTTGCCTTTCCTTTTGTCCGGTTAATCGGTGCGCTTTTGGTTTCCGAGGGTCTGTTTGATGTCCGATTTGTGGTTACCTGAATTTGTGCTTCGCCGTCTTGCATGGTGGGTGCTGAGATGTTCGTGATGTTCCCATTTTTACACTCACTGAAAACCATTGCTTCGTCCGATGAAATATTGCAATTATCCCTCCGTCATGCTGTAGTAGTTAATGTCGGGGTATTTATGTTTCGTGTAGGATATAGTCCTAGGGTGCATGAGTTGACCGGATCCTCTGCGATTCAGGTTGAAATGTAGAAAAGATTTTTTTTTTCCCCTATGGATGATATCATGGCTTACGGTAAGGTTAGAGAAAATGTTTACGAAAAAAGCTTAATAGAAATAATAATAATAATGATGATGACTGAGGAGTGCTAACTGAAATGCACGCTATTGAAGTTGCTTATTGCAATTTGGATTGAGTGGGGTTTGTCTGGTTACTTGATCTTTCACTCCTAGTTAATCCATTTTCCAATTATTTTGTGTGGTTGCCAAATTTGTAAGAATTGACTGACATTGGAATTGTGATTGAAAATTTTCAAAATATTGCATAAGTGGGAAAGATAATCAAGGGCGTAGACTATTAAGTAATTCTATTACAAAGGCTTTTTGCAGCATGTGCAATGCAACAGTTCAGCTATGCAACGCAAGTTTATCAGGTTTGTTTCTTCATTTTCAAGAGAAGGAACAGTGGCACAGAGGCATCCTATGTGGGCCTGGGTTATCAATTCATTTGCACTTGTTTCTTGAAATTCTTAATCAAGATGTTAGTAGGACATCATTGAAAAAAAAAGGAAGTTTTGTTCCCTTGATGATTATTATGAGTACACTTTTTTGACATTGAAGTTCTGTTTAAGTGTCTTTGGAGAAAGTATTTGATGTGATAGTGAGAAATTTGTTGTTAGTTAGAAGCTATAGACTGTTTGAGTTGAGTTTTTCAAGGGGACTGAAGCAAAGTGGTTTCAAAAGTTGGTGTGATGGTAGGAAAATTTCTCAAAAAACTTACTTTTTACTCTTCCTAACCCAAAAACTATGTTTTTTAAGTCTCATCTCCAAATGTTTTTGAAGACTCTTTGTTTGCTATAGTTATCCACATGAAATGTGTGATATTTGGTCTTAGTTCTGACTTGCCTAAGTCTGATATTGTAATTTAAGATTCCACCAAATGAGGAGACACATGCTACAACTTTGGGGCTTCAGATTGCCTATTTATGTTTTCATGCTAAGATTTTGTAATTTGAGAATCTACCAAATGAGTATATATGTTTCTCTTTTTCACAATGTTCAATTTCGTGATACTATATGGCATTCTCATCACTTACTTTTTTCTTGACCATTTTAAGTTTTTGCATCTTACTTTAGTTTGATTCATGTTCTTAAGGAAACTAAGATGGGAGTTCTAAAGGGTGCAATTAACTGTCTCCTTGATATTCATGCAAACTCTGGAATATCTGGTTCTGTTATCACTAATCACAACATCAAGTCTCTGGCTATTCAAGGTGGAGGTTTGGGATACAAATCTAGATGCAAAAACATACTTCATGTTGGTGGCATATCTCTGAAATCTTCGGGTAAGAAACAGTGGTGCATTCATTGTAGTTTCAGTTCCTCTTCTGATGGTAATGGAAGCATGGCTGGCAATTTCAATGCAAATGACGAGGAGTATGTAAACTCTTCTGTGATAGAAGCTGGTAATATCCTTGAACTTGTTTTTTTTTCTAACATGTGGCTTGACATTGATTTTCTCTCATTGAAGATCTATATGTTTATACCTTAAAATTTTCCCATTTCATAGTTAATAGACTATCTTGTGCCTTCATATGTATTTAATATTTTCTTCAAGCGAATATAGCTAGGTTTCTGTTTATCTAACAAAATATGTGATTTAAGTGCAAAAAGACTGGATGGTATGGTGTTAATTATGCATTTATTGAGTATAGGGTATTAAGATTTAGTTCAACAAAGAACTTGTTATGGTTGTGGCTGTTTTGGCTTTAAGAACTCTCTGTTAGTTTCTATGGGTTAGCTTGAACTGTTTCCTTGCTTGCTCGACAGCCTGTATGCTTTCATTTAACTTTAATAGAATCTCTGAGTGTGCTGTCTTGGCTCACTCGCATCCATTTTTTTCAAAATGAAATGAACTTATTTTGGTTTTGTGGGAACAAGTGTTGTAACCTTATGGGCTATTTAAACAGCTGTAATTTGTGCATCCTAACAATTTTAATTTCATTTTATTATGTGGAAATTTGATTTGTGAAATGTAGTCTTCTGATTTTTTTTAAGGTTAATAGATTGCATGGTATTTCTATTGTACAAGCAGTTCAGGTTAGAAGCGAATCAGATGGATTTATGATAAAAATGCGTGATGGTAGATATTTAAGATGCATACACAATAGCCCCCAAGGTGGGAGCTCACTAGACTATGCTCCTCATCCTGCAATTGTGTTGAAGATGGAAGATGGAAGTGATCTTCTGCTTCCTATTATCGTTAGTATGTGTTTTCTCTGTTAGCTTCTTCTAAATACCAGTCCTTTTTCCAGAAAATGATTAATGCCTTCATTTTCAGTGGAAATGCCGAGTGTGTTGCTGATGGCTGCAATTCGGGATGTTCCATTTGTAAGACTGCATCTTTTTGGATTATTGTGATTTTGATTCTTACATTCTGGAAAAGAAGAATAATTGATATATGTCTGTTCTCAGGCTAGACCAACTTTTTATCAAGTAGTCAAAATGATGATTGAAGAGCTGGGGTGGGCGGTAAGTTGATGTATTCCTAGTCACTTGAAACTCTTCAATTTTTTTTTTAGTACAATTTGAAAGGCATCCTAACATACTTTTCAAGAACATGTTGTAATATTCAGGCCATAGTTAAACATTGTCGTGCATACTCATGTTTGTAACTTTTGGATCTTTTTTCTTGACATTTCAGTCGGTTTCTTCTATCAAAGATAGTATCTTATAAGCCCATTTTTATTATTTTGCAGTCTTAGACTCTTATTTGTTGGAAACCTTATGATGAAATGACAATCGCTTGTTACAGGTTCAAGTTGTTAGGGTCACCAAGAGAGTGAATGAGGCTTACTATGCTCGGCTGTACCTCTCAAAGGTCTATATCATTATATGGTATTCACGATGTGCTTTATAGCAAATGAGTTTTGAAGTCCTGTTTTCTTCATGTGCAGGTAGGAAATGAAAAGGAGACTATTAGCTTTGATTTGAGACCGTCTGATGCCATCAATTTGGCTGTTCGTTGCAAGGTTTGTTCTGTTTCTCAAATTTGAATCTAGGTACTTAATATTGCAAAACAATACAACATAAGTCTTTAGATTTCAGAAAATTTTCTGAACAAGAGAGGTGTTCTAGCTGCATCAAGTAGTTCCTCTATACACAATGTTTGGAAGGGGTTGGTCTTTTAACTTGTCAAACCTGCTTTCTCCAGAAATTGGGATTGTTTAAGGTCTGGATCCATCTGACAATTAGATTCCAACTTGTTTGTGTTTGATATCAAACTTGTGGCTGACCGTCCTTTATTTAATGCAAATTGGTGTGAGGTTTGGCATTCCAAAGTCATAAACCTGATTGGTGTGTGTAACCAGAAAATCCATCAGCAAAGCATTAGATTCTGGAAATGACTACATAAATTAACGTTTTCCATCTAAGTTGAGCTGTGAATTTATTCTTCGTACTTCATTAGTTAATCATTGTTTAGATAGTGTGACTAAATAGCTTGACATTCACTTTTTTAGCGAAAAACCTATTTGTTAGTTAGTTCCTTCGCCCATGCCATAACACCCTTGTGTATTCTTACTCAAGCATTTATTTTCTTAGTGTACCTATCAAATTTGATCCTGCACATCATGTAATTGTGAAGATATGTTTGATATTTGTATGTGCTTGCTTATGGTTTCACTTACACAGGTGCCCGTACAAGTCAACAGACATCTTGCCTATACGGATGGGATGCGAGTTATTGAGCCAAGCAAGCCAGTAATGCAGGCTCCTCCATTAGATGGAATGCTGTTTATGGAACTTGATAGGTACATTAACTTTTGTTGTATGCATGACGAAACCATCAGAGATCTTTTTCTACCAATTTAAGTTTTACATTCCAACAGTATCTTCCTGTATTTTACTTTGGGCAAATTTTTACTCGATTTTCCAAATGAAACTTATCTTTGAATTCCCTTTTATCATAAGATGATTATGCTACCTATGAAAAGGTTTCACTACTATGATTTGATCCTAGGATTGTTTCTGATTCAAGATGAATTAGTTTTGTTTTTCTTCCATGATCATTATGAGACTGCTAGAATGGATGTGTGAAAGTGATAAGATAGAATAAAAAGTACTATTACTCTGGAGAGCAGCTATGTGTTGTTCCGATATATGTTGATATTAAAAAATAGATTAAGATATGAACCTGTAGACTCATAGCCAATTAATTGTGTAGTTAGTAATTAGACAATTTGAAGTGATTAGGATTGGAATTGTGAAGGATAAATGGGGATAACAGAATTTAGTTTAATACAATTAAAAATGAATTTGAAGATAAAAAAATATCAACGTCTCATGGATAACACACTCACTTAGGTTGATGCATTTGTTTTTCTAATTCATTGTTTTCTGTTTTCTCCCCAGTACTCTTTTGCTTTTGGTTTTGACACTTTGATTAACTTGTTTCTCCATCCAGACCTGATGGTCAGCCTTGCATGGAGACAGAAGAGTTCGGGTTGATACAGAACATGTTGAACGCCGCTATTGAGGAACGTTACAAAGATGCTGGTAAAACATTTTTCTTCAATTCATTTAGTGTAGCAGATGATTATAGTACTTGGTAGATGAATAAAAAGTTGCTTGAGATGCATTGACTTTTAAAAGCAATTCATATAAACTCTAATATATATAATCTGACCCCAAGGCACTTAGATTGGCGTTGCAGTAGGGTTCACTTAGATGTGAGCCAGAATCTTAATAAAATGTATCTGCTGATGTATTAACCAAATCAAACCGGGTAGCAACCTATCATTTTGTCTATGCTTGTGATCTAATCACTCAACGCCTTGCAGCTCAGTGGAGGGACCAGCTTCATCAGCTCAGGAAGAAAAAGAACTGGACATGATAGGTTCCACTGCAACCCTATTCTCCCGTTTGAAATTTGTGATTAATTCCCGTATTCAATCGACCAAACTCATTTTCTTTTATTGCAGCTATCAACTGGGATGTATATAGATGGCGTAAACGCTCCATAAAACTGTGATTTTCTGCATGCACATATTTAATGTAAGTAATAGTTGGAATCTTGTTGAATATGGCTCTAGCATTTAAGTCCATGGTGGCAGCATTTGCCAGTTCACATGTCAGTGTGTATATGGAAACCGACTAGCAGGAGATAATGGGTTTTGACGAACTAATTAAAGACACCAACTAAACCCTTAGTTCAGGGTGTTGAATTAGATTTCGTCATTGTGATGATCGAAATATTACAATGACTGAATTTCTAGCTTGCGGAGACTAGGAGACATGTTATTACGCTGTGGGTAGATGATTTATTTATGCCCATAAGAGAGAATTTGAATATTATGCTTTTTAACTCTGTCAGCATTTATAAGTAGACTAAATAAATGTTTCCGACATTGTTGAATGCTCTCAACTCTGCTAACGCAAAACGCTGAAGTACATGAGCATTTACAAAGTCGAGATCAATACTCAACCTCAATTAAGGGATTCTGGCAAATGGTGACCCATCAGCCGAGCTGCCAGAGCGCCAGTGCCTACAGTTAGCGTGGCCCATACAGTCCCATGAGGTGCGTCTCCACTCCAACTTCTAACTTCCCGTCTTTGTTTCAATTTGGCAGAGGGCCGTTTCAAGCTAAAACTGTGGCCGAAACAGTCATGGCGCTAGTGGGCAGGCCACAATCCTACTCCTTGGTCCTCACTTCAACTGTTGTCAGTACCACTGCCACTCCACCCAGTTGCAGACAAAACTGCAGGCAGCCAGCCAGGCAGAGGGTGCGTGATGGCGACTGTTGATTGAGATTTCCTTTATTCTCCATGTCTAACTCCCCTTCTATCTAATCTGCTCCCCCATCCAAAGTTATATTCCAAGCTTGTCATTTGCCATCAAGGGCCGATGAATGGACCTGGAACTTCACATCCACACTTAGGCAAGCAAACCTACAAACGGCGAGCAGTCGGCAGCAGCGCTTCGGCGCCATGGTTCATGGTTTGTCGTTCTGAAAGAGTAAGGTCAAACGTAGCCGTGCAGTAAACTGGAGGGGAGTAGCAAATTGGCACGATGATGAGTTATTTTGGTTCCGTGCAGATGCTGGAAAATGGCTGGGCAACTTGTTGCAGAAGCGACGATAATGAAGGGTGAAGTGAAAGGGGGGGAAAAAAACAAATATTCGGTGGGTAAATATTTGATGTTTTGTCACGGGTCCAGATGTGGGTCCGGACCTAGGAATATATGCGTCAAAGCAGCGCAGCGCGACACGCCTCGGCAGTGCTGGCTGGCTCCACCTCATCGCTCTCCCCCTGCACGCGCACCACCGCCTCGTGCGCTCCGTGCCAACAGCGAGCAGCGGATGCCCAATCGCAACTCCGCGGCCCTGTTTAAAAATAAATCCTCGCTTTCTCAATTCGCAC
This sequence comes from Kaempferia galanga, assembly GCA_037974795.1. Taxonomy (NCBI): domain Eukaryota; kingdom Viridiplantae; phylum Streptophyta; class Magnoliopsida; order Zingiberales; family Zingiberaceae; genus Kaempferia; species Kaempferia galanga. Next base: position 8,085 of record JBBPFP010717181.1, on the reverse strand, counting down.
ACCCGCACCAGTCACCCATTCTCACACCCACACTAACGGCTCTCTTTGCCTGTCATCGGCATTCGCGTCTCCTTTTCTAATAATAATAATAATAATAATAATAAATAGGAAACTAATAATAATAATAATAATAATAATAATAATAATAATAAATAGGAAGAAAGAGAAGGAAAAAAAACAAGGAAAAGGAATAAAGCCGACAAGTTTCGTCCAAATAAGAGATTAGAGATTGCAGCAGCTGACACTCTTTCTTTGCCCCCCTATTTATTATCCCTCCCCTTCTGTAAGTCTCACAGAGGGAAGAGAGTACCGAGAGCCAGGGTTTCCTCCTCCTCCTCCAGCCGCTTGATCGTCCTTCAGGAATCGGATGTCGCCGCTCCTTGCTGATTCCCCTCCGCCAACTCCGGGGAGGAGACGGCACGAGAGGAGGAAAAAGGTTAGGGAACTCATCCTCCTCCTTGTTCTCCTCCGATAAGCTGTTAGCGCCATTGTCCTATTTGCGAACGAACAATTTTTTTTTGTAAAAAAAAATGACGCTTTAATGTCGCCTTCTTCCTCTGTGAGGCGTGTGGGAGATTTTGCGCGGAGTAGTTGGGTTTCTGGTGGAAACGAGGACAGTAACAAGGATAAAGAAACAAATGGAAATACTTGGAGAGAGAAAGAGAGTGGGTTGTTGACTTGTTTTGATGGAAAATGAAGAATAGGGTGGTGGATAGCGGTTGTCGGTTTTTTGATTGCGGAGTATTAGGTTTCGAGTTTGTTTGCAGACCAATTTGGAGGTTAGTGAAATAGAATAGGATGCAAAGCTCGGTCTTAAAATGTATGTGTCTGCATGAGTTTTTTCAGCGAGCAGGATAGTTCCATTTGAGTACGGACTGGATGCTTTTAGATAATTATACACTGTTGTTCCCCATGAAGTTTGTTCGCATCCAATTTGGAGGTTGGTGAAATAAAACTTCAATATGTGTATGAATAATCTCAATGAGTTAGATAGTTCCATTGGAGCATGAGTTGGTCGTGATAGTTTGGTGTTTGTTCCATTCTGAAAATGTAAAAGGCTCGTACTCTGAATATGGAAGTTCAAGGTGACTCGTTCTTGCAGGTAGGGAACAGGGTATGGTGGGGGGTATTAAGGACCTTAATGACTGTTTGGTCAACAAAATTTTATGCGAAGTTCTTTGATGATGGTTGATTATGGAATTGTGGCGACCTGCCCTTTTTGAGTTTTAAGCCTTTTAAGTTAAATTGCAAATCAGACTATTTTGGGGGAAATCGAAATAAAAAAATTTCAAATGTGGAAAAATGACACATAACATCGAGATTTATCAGAACTCATGGGCCTGGGAAAAATAATTAGTCTGATAATAGAGCGGAGAAAGTTGGGCTATTTATCTAGTTATTCATTCCACTGCATCTTATAAATATTTTGTGTTCTTTACATAACTAGTTTCATGATTCAACTTCGTTGTTTTTTATACTTGCAGCTGTACTTCGGTTTCTCTAAGCACTCTAGTGTAGTGTGGTGAAGTTTTATCGATATTCAATAACTCTATATATCAGCACAATCCTGTTCCATTTGAAACTCTTTAAGTAATGCTCCAAAGCAGTCTTACTCTCAGCATGCTCCCGCAGCAAACATGCATGTCATCAATCCACTTTCTTGACTTCACCTCGAGTAAGCACATGCTGCTGACTGGTTAGTAGTGCTATTCAATCACAGAGGTAGATCGTTAAGATTCTTCCTTTTTAATTAATCGATGAATCTGCTCTTTTGCCTGACCTATGTCTTTCGGTGCCCTGGACATGTTGCCCTTCTCAGACCTCAACCTATGAATCATCTTCTAGACTCGAGGTCTTTTCACATTTGCATTGAATATCTTAAATTTCTCTCACATATAAACACACATCACACAAGCTCAGTCTAACTACTAGGCCATAGTAGGTGATTTTGTGACAACGAGATAAATATTGTATTCTGCCTTTATTGCCTTCTCGCTACACTGAGCTCCTTTTCCTTTATTTTTTTCATCAAGCAATTTCTTTTATAGTGATTTGAATGTCTGTCTTACTGTAGAAACTCTGGACATCTTTTGGTAAACACAGTACTCTAGGCTTGATTTAGATATTCACTATTAAGATTGCTGCCCTAATGACTATCCTTTGCTTTAGTCCAATATGAAATGAAAATTGACAACTTTTCCTTATTTTGAGCAGTAACTTTAATCACCACCACTTATAGAATTGAACAGATGAAACAATGAACTAACCAATATTTCAACCAAGTCATGTAAGTGTTTAAACGCTCTATTTAGATCCTAATCATCTATCATACATGTACAACCTCTTCCAGAAATAAATATGATTAATAGCTTGTTCACCGTGCAACACTTTCAGTTTCTTTTTGATTTCCTGTGTTGTATCTTGACTATCTGCAGTAGTTATGGTATTTAATGCTTGATTTTTCTTTGCAAAGTAAAATATGTATATATCAATATACATAGAATGTGGAATCCCCTCTGCTACCAAGTCTTTGTCGCTCATGGTAGAGGAAATAGATTCAATACTGTGTGCAGATGAAAATAAGTTCCACGGACACAACAAAATTACATCATTAACCTAAGATATTTAGCAGAGAATCCAAATTTATATGATATCAGAGATATTCAATGAAAATTGAACAGTAGACTGTCTACATTGAATTCAGAAGTCCTCTCATTCCTCTCTTTACACCCCCTTTCATATTAATGGTGAAAACAAGCAAAATCTTTTCAAACATCAAAAGCTCAATTTCAGAAGAAATATCTCTCCTCTCTTAAGCTCTCTCGCCTCTCTTAGTCTTTCCACGCAACCCACGGTGCCATCGCGGCTCTGGTGTGGTTCTCAAAGTGCAAAACAACCGCCATAGCTCCCATGACTATCCCAAGCCCAAGAAAAGCCTCTGTTGAATCTTTCTCATATCCATTGATTTTTTAGCATGTTTATTCTGTGACAGTACTCAAGTGAACTAAATTCAAAATATTTGACAGTATTTGTTAATAAAAGCTTGAAAGTCAGGAATGTTATGCAAATTCAAAATTGACAACTTGGGTTCAATTTTGTTAGTTTCGGACTGATCCATTAACTAGTTTGGTAGCCAATTTTCTTTTCCTTTGTTGCAATCAATGATTATTGCTTGCACAGGTTAGTTATCTGGATTTTATTGTTTCTGACTCCAATCTTGAGACATAAAACGAGTAATTTCATGATAAACTGGAGATGAAATGTTGGGAATTGAGATTAGATTGTGCAACCAGTCAAATGTACATATTCTGAATCAATTGAGATGATCAAGTGACAACAGATGAATGTATGGTAGGACTTCTACATAAATAGATTATCTTTGATCAGAAAATATGACGTTTGCTTTTAGCGTCAATGGTTTATTGGATCAGATCTTACAAAACCAATGAAACATAGTAACGTTCAAAAATTCATAAGAAAATACCACTAGAGCTCATGGGCAAAACATAGGACATATACCATACATTTTTGCTCATCTTTAATAAGCATTTGAAACAGAGTCTCTGTATAAAAATTACAATTAGTATTTTTAGGGAGTTTATCGTTATAAACAATCCATAAAAATGGATTGCTTCTGTCTACCAACTAGTAAACGCATAAATTACAAAATTCCTAGTGGTAATGCTGTTATGCAAACAATTTCAGATTGGTATGATAAGTTGTTAACTTTAGTTTGGTAGTGAATATATGCCAATGATCCATCCTTATAAAAACCATCATTGATTCCTCATAGGCAACTAACTCTTATGCACTCCATTCATGAGTTTCTATCACATTGGCACTAAAATAAAATGTGAGTTGTTTTTTTTTAATTTGAAAAATGTGATGGGATAACAGCAAGTTGCAGGAGAGTTTGATGCCCTTTCCCTTTGGTTTAGAGAATGGCTTGGTCTTGAGGCTTTTGAAACTTTAGCCCATCTGAAGCATAAGTGTCCCATTTTGCCCTAGACCATCAATCAATCATTCTTACATGTCACATTTTTTAGTCAAAGGTTTTGGCCAATTCTATTTGTTGATTATATATATTAGCAATGAATTAAAACCGAATTTAAATTGTCTAATTTATCATCTTCAGCTGCAATTTATTCTTCCAATATATTTGCTGCATAGTTGCTCTTTGTAGTTTGTTGAGCTCTGAATTTTACTTGGCAACTTTTGAATCTCTCTAATATCTCGTTCCCCAATTTCAGGTGTCTAAATGACGACAGCTACGACTGCCTGGAAACAATGTTCTCGTCAAGCGGATGCAGATTATCTAGTCTTTTGATTATATTTGTCAAATGCATTAGATAATGTCATGCTTGGAGAGTTAGGGAATGAAGCCATTGGTCCGCTAGACATCATATGTTTTGGGTCATTATATTTGACATCCTCATATTTCTCGTTCAGCTAAATGACATTCAAATATTCAGTCCACATCAATTTTTTTCTTTTTCTTAAACTGGGTATATTCCTAACTGTACAAATACATACATACAAAGCTGCTGTAGTGAGAGGATGACTGGTAGCATACATGTAGTTGCTTTATGAGGCTTGAGGAACCAGGGACCTCGGCGGGGTAAATGGTAATTTAAGGAAATGATATGATAGGACACATTTACATGAGGTCGATTTGGTTTTGTTTAAAGCGGAATCAGGTTCGGTTCCCGCGTCGGATTCGAATCATTCGATGCGACCACGTGGCGGCGACGGCGGCGCCACCGTTTTAGCCCTCCTCGCTGACTACCGGTCGCTGCTCGCCCGCGGCCTGCCTCCTCCTGCTCGGGCCTTCCCTCCTCTCCTCCGTGCCTGCTCCGCTTCTTCCGCTCTCTACCCCCTCGGCCTGGGCCTCCACCTTCACGCTTTCCTCCTCGGCCATGCCCCCGCCGACACCTTCGTCTCCTCCTCCATCCTCCACCTCTACTCCTCCTCCGGCTCCCTCCTCTCCGCTCGACGCCTCTTCGACGAGATCCCCCTCAAATTATCCGTCGTCCCCTGGACCACCCTCATCGCCGCTTACTCCCGCGCCGGCTGCCACGAGACCGCCTTCTCCTTCCTCCGCGACATGCGCCGGAGCGACGTCCGCCCCAACTCCGTCACCTTCCTCTCCATGCTCCCGCTCGACCTCCTCCCTCTGCAGTGCCTCCACGCCTCTGCCTTCCGCCAGGGCCTGGAGTCCAACCTCGCCCTTGCCAACGCCTTGGTGAACGCCTATGGACGGTGCGGCTGCGTCGCGCTGGCTCGGAAGCTGTTCGATTCAATGCCCGAAAGAGATGTCATTTCCTGGAATTCCGTTCTTTCGGGATACTCTAAGACCGGTCGTGCCCGCGAGGCGTTCTACTTATTCGGCGCAATGAGGAACGAAGGAATCCACCCGGATCGTTGGACGTACGGCTCCTTGGTGTCTTCCATCACCACCAGCGATGATGTAGGAAGAGGAGAAGCGGCATTGGGTCTCTTGGGCAAGCTAGTTCATGCGGCGTTACTCACATCTGGGCATGGTCTGGACGCCCACATCGAGACCGCGCTCGTTGGGATGTATTTAAAGTTTGGGGAGGAGGACGAAGCGTTTCTTCTCTTTGACAGCTCGTCGGACCGGCGGGACGCCATCTCGTGGTCCGCCATGATCTCGGGCCTCGTACAGATCGGCAGAGCAGACCAGGCGTTGCTCGTTTTCCAACAGATGTTGAATTCAGGGTCGCCGCCACCCTCTTCAGCCTTAGCCAGTGCCTTTTCGGCTTGCGCGCAGCTAGGGTCGCCCAAGGTCGGAGCTTCCATCCATGGTCATGTAGTCAGGCATGGTTTGGTCCTGGATGTCGCCGCTCAGAACGCGCTCGTCAGCTTGTACGTGAAGTGCGGCCGCTTAAAGCAGAGCCACCACCTGTTTGAGATATTGACTGAACGAGACGTCGTCTCCTGGAACTCGTTGATCTCAGGCTACGCTCAGAACGGACACCTGGAGGAGGCTTTCTACCTGTTCGACGAAATGCGGGCGGCTTCACAGCGGCCCGATACCATAACCATGGTTTCTCTTCTCCAGGCGTGTGCCTCGATGGGCGCGCTTCACCACGGGAGGTTGGTCCACGCCTTCATGATCAGGCACGAAGTAGCTCCGTCCATCTCCCTCGACACTTCTCTGGTCGACATGTACGCCAAGTGCGGCGATTTGGGAGCCGCTCTAAGATGCTCAGCGTCAATGCCAGAACAGGACCTGGTTTCCTGGGGGGCGATCATTGCAGGGTACGGGAGCCACGGGATGGGAGACATGGCTCTTGGAGCGTACAGAGACTTCCGCAGCAAGGGAATGAAACCGAACGGTGTCATTTTCCTGGCCGTGCTCTCGGCTTGTAGCCACGCCGGGCTGGTCTCCGAGGGCCTCCGGATGTTCAAGTCCATGACAGAGGAGTTCCGATTGGAGCCTAGCGTCGAGCACTGGGGATGCATCGTGGATCTCCTCTGCAAGGCCGGGAGGCTGGAAGAAGCGCTGGGGTTCGCGAACACCATGTCGCCAAGGCCGACTGCCGACGTCCTGGGGATCCTGCTCGACGCCTGCAGTGCCGGTGGATTGGCGTCGTTGGCGGATGAGGTAGCGAGGCGGATCACGGCGCTGAGGCCGGACTCGGCTAACAGTTACGTGCAGCTGGCGCACAGCTTCGCGGCGATGCGGAGGTGGGACGGGGTGGGAGATGCGTGGGCGCAGATGAGGGCGCGAGGGTTGAGGAAAGCCCCCGCGTGGAGTTACGTCGAGCTGCACGGGAGCATCATGCCGTTCTTTGCGGAGCACCACGCGCACCCGCAGCAGGAGGACATCGTCCTTTTACTGAAGCTGCTCGACGGCGAGATGAAGCAACTGAGGGAGATCTCCGCGACCCGGCAGTCGGAGATCGCCATTGATGCTGTGGAATTTTCAATCCAAGCGCAGAGTGAACAACACCACGACATTTTATCAATGTCAAATTAAACGTCCCAAACAATAAAACTGACCAGAGCATAGAGTCTAAGTACCGCCAATGAATGGTGCAAACCCTCGTGGGGTTGGCCCTCATCCGGCGGAGCGGCCTTCTTTCCGGCCCACAGCTCTACTACTCAAGTGGAGGAACATGCCTTTTAACGGGATGGATTGACTGTGGAGGTCCACTGTTGTTTGCTGACAGGTAGTCTCAGTATTTATTAAAGAGCTTAATATATATATAATTTTTAATAAATATTAAAAATATTATTAGAGATAATTTTATCAGTAAAATTTAAAAATATAATTTCATAAATTGTCAATAGTTATTTATTTGTGTCAAAAGGTGCCTTCGCTCGTCGCCCCCGTCAACCCGTCCCATGGCCAATACATCAATAGTTATTTATGTAATTGGAAGTCATGATCAATTAGGAAACATAGTAATAACTTTCTCGATGATAAATCTAACTTTTTATTATTAAAATTTAAAAAAAAATTTATTATGTTTACTAATTTAGTAATGTGTAATAAATTATTATAATATTAATAATATATTTTTTTTATTTCTATTTTTAAAAAATTATCAATCAATTCTAATTTTGATAAAAGAAAGTATTGATGTAATTATAAAATTATTATTTTGTGACCTTGGTTCAAGTAGTGGATGTAGTCACTGTGTACAATAGATCCTTTTCCAAGGTCTTGAATTGATAGGAGCTTTGTGAAATAAGTTTTTTTTTATCAATTTTAACTTTAATAAATTATCAATGTTAATCAAAAATATTTAGTTAATAAACATGGATGGTAAATTATTACAAAAGAGGAGTGTGTATAATAACTCAAGGAAGAGTAAAAATATAATAATAATAGTATAAAATGATAATGGAGAAGAAAAAAATAAAATTTAAAAAGAAATGTGTACTTTTAAAAAATATTTTATAAAAATATCAATTAAATATAATCAATAAATATTTTTAATTTATTGATCAATTTTGATTTATAACTTAATTTTTTATTAGTAAAAAATTAAAAATTAAAAATTAAATTTTAATAAAAGAATAAATTACTAACACTCTAACTTTAACAAAAAAAATAAA
>JBBPFP010716084.1:0-16053 GCA_037974795.1 Kaempferia galanga | reverse complement strand
TAGTTAAACATATAAAACAAGAATAAGTAACAGAGACTTGTTAGCATGAATTCCCTTTTGGCTTTAGTTAAACATATAAAACAGGAATAAGTAATAGAGACTTGTTAGCATGAATTCCCTTTTGGCTTTAGTTAAACATATAAAACAAGAATAAGTAACAGGAACTTGATAGCATGAATTCCCTTTTGGCTTTAGTTAAACATATAAAACAAGAATAAGTAACAGAGACTTATTAGCATGAATTCCCTTTTGGCTTTAGTTAAACATATAAAACAAGAATAAGTAATGAGGAACAACTATATCCTCTTTATCAGAAATTAACTAATTTTCTTATTTATATGCAAGAAGGATATAATTCCATATATGCTCGTATCACCGAAAACCCCAATTCATAAGCATAACTGAAATGAACATGAATTTCCAAAAGTAATAGAAGTATAATTGGATTGAATCAAATATGCTGGAAGACAATTTACACGAACTAAGCATGCCGAAACTTAAGGGCCAAAATTATTCATGCTGGACAAACAATCAATTTACACGTACTAAACCTGCTGGGAATTAAGGAACCGAACTTCATTCATGCTGGAAAACAATTTACACAAGCTAAACATGCTGGAACTTAATGTATCATATTGCAAACAGATCAGCCTGTACTAAACCAACCAGATTGTACCCACTGAGCATGGACAAAATGAGACATATAATTTTCATCCAATTATTTGTTATAACAAAGCATAAACAGAACAACTATACAAGTTTTCATGAGTAAATCTTACATGAGATGAATGTAATAGCTTATACTGGGAACTTGCATAAGAATTACGCATTAACAATCAAACCGACTTGTGAACTAAACTTATATATAAGTACTTCAAGTCAGGATTTTTCGAAATCCTTTGGACTTCATATAGCTATCTATTGTTCATCCTAGATCAGTTCAAACAAGGGAAATTGATACTACTTGAAACCAAGTCCGTTCCGACAGCTACCAAATCTTAAATTTACCAAAAACTTGCTATTGTCGGCCAACATAACTACTCAGATTGGAAAAACTAGAAATAATTATTGAAACAATACAAAGCCGTGAACCCTTATCCTCAGGAACATCCCAACATAAAACCCTAGTTTTTACCGGAAAACATAAATCTTGAATCGAACATTAAGCTATAGACAAGATGGAAAACAGATTCGAGAGTTATGGAGTAGAAATCTATTTTTCCAAAACCCTAAGTTCTCGAACGAAGATGAAAACCCTATAAACTCCTCTTCATATTCCAACCCTAGATTTAGTTTCACAAGAAGGGATACTTGCCTTCTCCTTCGAGATTGTGCCGGATCGTTAACCCTAATACGTTGTTCTCCTCCTCCTTCTTCGAGCTGCATGGCGCCGTTCGTCCCTGATCCGGCGAAACCTGCGACGCCCCTCCTTAAATCGCCTTTGCCCTAGAGACAAAGTCGCGAATGCGACTCCTTGCTCAAGTGAACCGGACCGCAACACTGAACCGAACCGAACCGGTCCAGCCCAATAAAAGACTTCTAGCCCTTAATTTTTAGCCTAATTGATCCACTTAACCTAAATCTTTATTCAAACATGTTCAAGTTAATATTAATCGATTATACCCTAATTTTTCAGGCGTTACAAAGTAGCTACCGAAAGCTATTGTTCTTGAATAAATGTAAAAATTCAATCTACTTTTCTAATCCTTTTGGAGCTTGAAAACAAGGAGACGTCGGCTGCCTACCACATTTGCAGCTATGGCACCAATGGGAAGGAGACTCCAGCACAACCCGAACTTGTCGACGACAACGGAGCACGCAGGTGAACCAGCAAGCAGTCATCACTCGACCATCAAGTCAGAGAAAAGCTCAGAGCCTGACCTGGAACAAGCCTGACCAGCAAAAGCAACATCAAACCACAAGTATCTGGTTAAAAGAAACTTCTATATCTACTTGCATGTTAATACAAAAAGCAACATTGAGTATTCATGCACAAATGAAACTATAATTAATAGTACATTATATTAAAACATCCATTATCAAGTAAAATATAATCAAAGTCAAATAATGTTTACTGCCAACCCCACAATAGATGTAGTATGGTCCATACATAATACAACACTGTGGTAAACTTTAGTTGGCACAAATAACTTCACTTGTTTTGGATTTGGTATCTAACTTCAACTAACTTATATAATAAATATCATGATATTTCACTAATAATTAGGAAGCAATGGATCTAGATTTTTGAAGAATGGCTCTCCATCGAGCATGTAATGAATACAATAGAAAGTTGCATCAGCCAGGCAAAGAAAAGTATCAGTGTCTCACTCTTAAAGGCGAGCGAGACAACATCACTACCAATGTATACAGCATTTGTCTATCAGGCCATTCTTCTAAGCGGTGGTACTGTGGCTAGATTTTACCAGCTGCCTCTGTTGCAGCATTCTTCTCATTCTTGTGTGTTGACTTTTTATCTTTTTGTGCATGGCTTGCTGCTAGGTGCAATCTTGGACTAAGGGGCCTGGGTGCTCTTATTTTTTGGTCAAACCCTCTTAAGCAAACAAATCCTGCAAATAAGGATCTCATAGTCAATAATAAGAATAAAATCTGAATTTAAAAGAGAGACTTTTATCTGTTCGTTTTGTTCTTTTGATATCTCTAAGGGAGCTGGAGATGTCGAAAGTAATGATGACAAAGATAACAGTAGTCCAGGGATATTAATTGATTTCTTATTGATGGCCTACCATATTTGGATTGCAACCGCAACCATATGTATCATTATTTATATATTTATTATTACCATATTTATCATAATAAATTACCATATTTATCATGAATGATAATGAAGCAATTGTCTTCTCTTTAGTTGTCTCTCTATTCTTTATTTTCTATTTCTATGTGCTCCTGTTCTGCATTTCAACAGAAAGCAGCAGAAATTTATTTATCCAGAAGAAAGTTGGTTTGTGTTTAAACATGCTTGCCATCACAAACCTAGTTATTGTTTGGAGCATCATGCAACATAAGTTCCCAAAGGAATCTTTGGCACCAAAGCAACTTTATACAGTACAATGTTTTTTCAATTAAATTTTCATTTCCTTCATTAGCATTAACTCTCACAAAGATATGAAATGACCAAAAGAAATTTATGTAAGAACTAATGTTGGACATAAAGAAGAGAATTAACTATCACTCTACCTCTTGAAAAACAAAGTTGTATCTCCTCCATTGATAGACCTGAAAGGTTAATTGTGTCCTTTAGAATGTTATCCATAAAATAGGTTGATGTGAGTGTGTATCTGAATACTCTTACTACCTCTGAATAACGTTGGTATGCTGGTGCCAAAATAAACAATCCTCCTGCGAAGGTTCCATATCAATTTCCTGGGAATAATTAATGGATTGTGGCTTGACTCATGGTCTGCAAATACCTGAATGAAAAAATTTAAAAGAATAAATGTTACTTACAATAAACAATTAAATGAGGTATAGGTGATCTATCACTTAATATGCAACATGAAAAGATTGATGATGACTCTTAAGATTGTAATTTACCTCATTAACTTGGAAATAAGTGCCATTCAGCGGAAAGCTTCCTCTATTCGCAGTTCGACAGGGAATCTGTTCATTGTGATATTTTCAAATGGCAGCAAAAGCATGAGATTAATTATGAACAATTCAGTCACCTTGTATACAAAAATGTCTTATCCTCTGCTCCTTGGAAAAATATATATTTAATAAAAAACATAGAATTAACTTTTCATTAGGATGAATCAAACTAGTTCAAAAATCATGATCATGGCTATTTCAAAATCGTGAAAATCCAAAACTTGAAAAGAAAAAATGAAAATCCTTTGGAATTTATAATAATACTGAAAATGGAAATTATCAAAGCTTCATTTTTTTGTAAAATTATTTTGGCAATTTGTTCAAATCCTTGAATGTTATCCATTCAAATATATTCAAAGTGGGAATTTCTTGTTGAGAAACCCAACCACAACCAAATTAATTCTACTGATCATGAACTATGTCCGTCTAACTTGTGATCACACCCACATGGTTTTCGAACTGCGTATCTTGTTTAAGGCTTTAAGCAAATATATATTACTAACCTAATAAGTTTATACAAAAATACATACTCTGGGTCAACTGTTTGCATACAAGAAAGTCAGCTAACCCCTCTTTAATCTTGACTTGCAATTCATAAGTATCAACTAATTAGGGATGGCCATTTAAAACCTAAAACTGATAAACCAAACTAATCCAAACAGAAACAATTTAATTTATCGGTTTGGTTTTTCGTTTGCATATTTGGTAAAATCATAGGTTTCAATTTAGTTTCAATTTGAACTTGAACAAATAGTTAAAATTGAATGAATCAAACTATTAAAAGTTTTTATTATGTGCATATATAGAGATAATTAATATGTTAATTATTATGGTCTCTTGTAGTGTTTTACTTTTTATGTTCCCTAATTATCTTAAACCTTAAAATATAATAATTATTAATTCCAATAAAATTATTATCTGAAAAATAGTTTTTGATCAATTTATACTTATTTTTAATTAATGGTTTCAATCAAAACAAAACTGAAAATACCAAACCAAAACTGTTTAGTTCTGTTTCAGTTTGATTTTGATTTAGATTTTCCTTATTAAACTAAAACCAAACCATGTCCGTCACTACAAGTAATGAGACTTACTGAGTGCCAGGGTCGGGTCTAAAATTGCCTAAACAATGTTATAGCATTCATTCCTCTAATTACTCAAGCGTTACCCGTTAATCGCTTTTGCATAAAATGTTCATTTTATACTTTCCTACATGGCAAATGACAATAGTATTTTAATTGCTGAATGAAATTATATTATTACCAGAAGTGTTGCTCTGATTGTTTGAGATTGTTCCTCCCGTCTGCAACTGCAAGAAAAGCACGTCATATCTTGGCATATTCTTCCTGTTTCTTGATGATTGCAGCATGTTTGTGGTGGTTCAATAGAGTGTACGGTTTCACCTACAGACAGTATTGAAATGTTCATTAATTTTAACTCACTGGATTTGTGAATATTTAATCATAAAATTTGCTTGCCTGGGGCCCAGATGCTGAGGAGGTATGGGCATGGATCATCAATTTCTCTTTTCTCTAACTGTATCACGTTCAGAAGCATGAGAAATGGATACACTCAATAACTTAAAAAGGAAGAAAGTGATTAAACAGCATTTACCCCTTCAAGGAGAGGGTGTCCATCTGGAAGCTCGTAACTGTATCAAGCAAAATAAAAGAAATCCATAAAATTGCAAAGGATACCTTAAGAACACCACATATAATTGTCTAGCTATTGCTGTTATCAAAACACCAACACTTCTCTTTGACAGAAATAAAAATAAATTATGATAACACTTACACTAAATGCTCCGTCCGTAGACGTTTCACATTCTTAAGCTTGGGCACAGGAATGGAAGCAGATTCACTAGTGATAGCAACTATAGCCTTTTCAATTTCACCATCTGGAAGCTCAACATTTTCTTGTATATAGTTCTGCAAGTTCTGTGTGAACTCTCCCAAGTTCAAATTTATGGTAGGAATTTCACAAGGATCATAATAAGTGTCTTCTATCTCACTTTCAAAAGCTACTTGGCATTGCGGTTCAGGTGATGGTGGCTCTTCAATAATAGGATCATCATTGTGTCTAGTTCCTTGCAAAAGGTAATTCTTCTCATTTTGGCAAAATGACACTGCATTTAACAGTTTGATATCATGGTTTTCCAATGCAACATTCATTGTTGATTTCACTAGTCCTCTCTCCTCTGGTCCTTGAAGTAGTCTTGAACTAAAGAAGGTAATGTTGTTAGAAATTTATCTTGGACATTGAAGAAATCAGTAAAACAAGGGTAAATTTATTTTTAATAATTGAGTTTTAAGTGATTTAAGATTGACATTTTCAAATCAAGGGGCTGAAACTAGTTAACTATATTCAATATATACAAATTCATCACTCTGCATAATTGCTATTGACTGACTTGTTTAGTTTTCTCACCATGTAGACAGCTACCCATATATATCATCACAATATATATATCATCACAATATCTACATGCTATGCAGATGCCTGGCAACTCTAATTTTTTATTATATTTTCTCCTTACAGATAAGACAATTGTATCTCTCTGAATAACTACAATTAGAAATAGAAATCATCACAAAAACCACATGCTATGCAGATGACTCGTAACTCTAATTTTATTATATTTTCTCCTAAAGGTAAGACAATTATATTTCTCCCAATTTATAATCAAAAATAGAATTCAGATGGGAATATTTGTTGTGTTTACCTAGTATGTACCATTTTTCATAGACAGACTAATTCAAAATATTTTTACATTAGTGAATTACCTAGTCCATGCACTAGCAAAGTGCCTGCACTCTCCTCTCATTGGGCATGCATTACAATTCGGTTTGCCTTTTGTGCAAAAAACCTACAAGGAAGAATAATTCTTATTACAAACTTAAATAAAAAAATATTTATATGCATATTTAGATATTTTTTTAACACACCTTTCCGAAAGTTATCATTTGATAATGCAGCTCATACCTGTGAAAAGTTCAGGCTTAGTGTCAAAGAACTCCCTTCTTGAACCAAATCAAAAAAAGAACACAATAATTGAACTTTCATTTGATAATTGAACACAAGGTTTTAGGAATTACAATGTCCGTTGATCCAGCTTGCATAATCGAGGCCAAAGATACTTTTGAATTGTCTCCAACACTGGATAGCTTGGATTGAAGAAACAATGGTGGAATTTCATATAATAGTTCATTCTAAATATTTAACTAAAAGTTATGAAAAACTAATGGCAAACTATAGATGCAATCATTTACCTCTCTAAAAGATGCAGTTGCAGGGATTCTGGTAGGGGTTTCAGAGGCACCCAACCAAGTCTCACACATATCCGCCCAACATTTGTGTCAACCTGGTCGACATGTGCAGCATAAAAAAAAAAGTTTTTTTTTCGTGGTAAATTGTTTAAAAAATTCCAAAAGGAACAACTCACAGGAAAAGCATGTTGATGAAGTGTCAAAAGCCTAACACATTCAACACTCTTGAGTCCTAACCCTCGTATGCTGAGAAGGTAATCCCTGAAACATTAAGCATACTAACTTCTTAAGAAATGGGTCACTATGTGGAAAATTTTTCAATTTTGGTGTAGTCTGATTAAACATTTCCTTTTGAAGTCACAATAAAATCCTCCATAAATGGGAGATAGTTTGGCTGAAGGCAGTCAAATTTACGCATCATTCTCACGTACAAGCTATTACATGAAATACCCTGCTGTTCTCTACCATGTTTTTGTCTTAGCTTAAATCAAAGGAATATGAAAACAGAATTTGGTAAAGGAAACAAAGATGTGTATATTAAAAATTTTACTTTTATAAAGATGAGTATGTTGAAACTTTACTTTGTTTTCTCTGGCGGAACATCCCTTAGCCACTCAAGGTCAAGGCTTCCATGATCTGCAACTAAACGGTTAAGAAAATCCTGCAAAAAAATGGCTGTCATCTGGTAGATCTTTGCCACTAGATTTATAGTAAGTAAATTGATATTTTGAACAAAAACATGTTGAGCAACATTTTTCTTTGCCACAGAACATAACCAGCCCAAAGATGCATCACTACTTTCCAATGACATCTACCATCTGGTTTATCCCACATGCTTATGTCCAATTTGTGCTGAAAATTGCATGTCAAGCAATAAAATAAAGAAAATTAGTGGCTACATGTGTGCATTTTAGATCCCATATCAAGATTTCAGATCACCTTCATTGTTTGAATTAGAAATAATATCCAATTTACAGATTCATACAATTAGTTGTTAACTACACTTCAACAGGCTAATTCCAAATGCAAATAAAAAAGTTTACCATGAGAAATTTTACTCTAATGGTTTATGAACAATTAAATCACCTTTTGGATTTTTTTTCTTTTGATCTATAAATGAGACTATTGGTGTTACATGCAGGAGAATGTGGAGACATGCACAAAAATCACTGTAGAATGTTATGCTAATAATCTGTACAGAAGAAGAACAGAAAAGGAAAATCTCCATGTTTAAGGTATGGAAGGAAGGTGAGTTTTTTGTGTCACAATATTTACACATGGATTTCATGCTTGAACTCGGGTGAAATTGAGGAAAAGAAAGTTCCAGTGGCATTTAGGAATTTTTAGTGCTTGGATCTTTTCTCCAGTGATGCATTTAAGGCTAATATGTCATTGGGAGAAGAATGAAGATATTGCTATTACTTTACCTTGATCCTGCCTGCTAGTACATTGTTCATTCCTCTTTCTTTTATGGTTTCTGAAATTTCTCCAATATTTGAACGCCTTACAGCTTCCCAATCTAATGAGTCCATTCTATCTTTACTTCTCTCTGAGTTATAACCATTGCGGCATGCTTCCCTTCGCAAACTATCCCAGTCAAAGGAAGTTTTCTTTGCTGACTCCTCCCTGGTGTTCTTTGCCTTTGGTGCACCTTTTGATGCTTCTGATGGAAACTTAATGGGACTGCAAACTTCCACTTTTGAGTTAGGTTCAACTATATTCATCAGCTTAAATGATCTCTTTAAATCATTGCATGAGTTTGAAATTGCACCCTGCAATAGATGGAGCTGTTTTTGAGATGAAATTTCAACTTCGTACTGATTTTTTTCCACTTGACAGTCCTTTGATTCACTTTGCTTTGATATCATAGCATCTTCCTCTTCATTTAAGGAAGCAAGTGATCTAAAGTGTAGCTTGCCTATGGATGATCTTGTATCATGAAAAATAGTCACATTGGACATGGTTGCTGATGATTGCTGGCTTAAAGGTTCAGTTGAGTTTTTGGAAGATTCATTGCAGTTTCTCTGAGCAGTTATTGTGTCTTCATTGAACTTGGTAGGATCAGAAAAAATGAATCTCGAAATGTTTTTACTTTGTCTTGAATCAACATTCTTCATATTGACTGAATCAGAGGAATCAGATGTAAAATCTAGCAGCAAACCCATGGAATCAAGTTGTGAACAATTAAGTAGAGAACTAGCCTTGGAACTGGTTTCTTGGCAAGTATCTTCCACAATCTTCAATCTGCCAAATGAAGTTAAATTTTCAGAGTTCTGATCATCAACTGTACTGGGCTTGTTTCGTGACATCGTCCCATCATTTAGGTTGTGAACTCCATGAGGAATGCTTACTCCTGAAATATCTATAGACTCCTGACTGAAGGCATAACTATCCAAGACAGTAATCTTTGTTTGACTCCTTGTATCTGTGTTCACAAGTGTAGGGAGACTTAATCCAGCATGGGTGGTACTGGGAAAAAGATTGCTTGAAATGCTGTCAGATGGAGAGACGGAGTTCAATGAGGATACTGCCTCATTCAGCATCCTTCTATCTTCAAAATGCAAACCCGTTATAACTGTTGTAGAAATCTCTGTTCTGTCATCTGATGTGAAAGAACGTACTTCAGGCCTTCTTCTCTGGGCATTTACATCTGTACAAGAATTTTCTAGGTCATGAAAACCTGTATTCACCCTTCCTGGTTCATCAGGTCTGTGCATTTTGTTTCCTTCCTCATCTCCAATGTGATAGATGAAAGAATCCGGTTCAAACACATTATGACCCAATGGATTGTGTTGATAAAGCATGTTAGAAGATGTGATGATATCATGTTCATCAGTAAAGATGCTCATTCTATTTGCATTTTGTTCTAAGTTATCTTTTCTTGGCTTAAGTGGAAACCTTGCAGCAAGAGCCATAAACGCAGAGCTGTAAAAACAATAAGAATACTTGGAAATCAAGTACAATTAACAAGGTCAAGTTTTAGGTCATGAGATAAAACGGGTGATAATATTGAATAATGAAATATAAACAACTAATGTCATGATACCTTGAGAGGTGGTCTGATACATTCTGGGTTAGAAAAACACCTATCACAGAGTCCAATACAGAACCTTTCCAGGGAGAGAATTGTCTATCTCCTAAAAGCAAAGACATTTCTCATAAGAACATATTGAACTGCTTGCGGTAACTAAGTTTTCGAGTAAGAGACATCTTGCTGTAGCTTCCTAATTGTAAACATATCTAGTCTTATATAGAAGCACAATACATTTATGGCATGAATTTTCCACTATCTTGAGGATTCTAGTTCCTATCAAGTTCTGCAACTTTTTCCTAATCGCAAAAGTCTGTTTTGACTTTTGAGAAGTAAACTTTTAATGAACCCACACCAACAAGAAAAGGTACTACTCAAGTTTGATGATTATATTTAACTTTTTAGATAATGACCTAAATACATATAGTGAAACTGCAACAAAAGAACAAATCTGGTAGGAGAACTCTAGCATCTGCAATTCCTGCTATGCAATTTCAATGCTGTCTGATCAACTGCTTAATAGAAATTATTGCAACTTATTAGTGATCTAATAATTACCACTTCTTTCTTAATTATGATGGTTTATCTTGTAAGGTCAAATAACTGGAAGACACTTATTAGCAATCACATTAGTCCTTCCAAAATAATATTGTTTGGAGGAAAAACATGAATTCTTCTATCTTAATATGCATCAAACAGAATTGAGTTTTACCACTGGAGATTTCTAAAGATTGTTGAAGCCAACTCAGCTCATAGATTGTTGTTACTTGCTTTTATGTTTCAACTTACTTGTGCAGATAATTCTTTTGTGAAAATATTTTGAAATATGGTTGTTGAAGATGGAGGCTTAGCGGTACCTTGGATAAGACGCATCCGTGCGATGAATGAATCTGCACGTGCACCAAATATTGTTCTTTGTTCTTCCCATTGCTCTTCTCTGTCTGGATCTGATCCTTCATATCTGATCATTTTTCCCATTAAAAGATTCCATACCCTTTTTGTCTCATCATCCAAGTCAACTTTGGCTTTGAGGCGTTTTCTCTTGGTTTCATAAGTTCCTGCATATGGAACAATCATGTTGCTTCCATAACTTACAAGAGCAGATTGTCCTTCAGCTGCATTGTAATTATATGTTTGATACATATAAGGCACAATTGCTTGGGACATGTCAGTACATTGGTCAGATGTTGAATGGAGATGAATATATTTCCTTCTTGTTCGTTTTCCTGTTTTCATTCTCATACGAGTATCCGTGAACAAGGCTTCGATGCATTCCTGATGTCTGCTTTCAAGGTTTTGCAAAAATTCTTTGTAGCCTGCAACTATATCAGTGAGAACCGGCTTAGGGGCTCGAATAGGCAACTTTGATCTCTTCTTTGTCACTCGTTTGATGGGACCAGATGTCAATATGAAATCTGAGGTTCGCAAATCACCCAACGGTACCAAATTTTGTTCATCTACAAAGCTACATGATTTGGAGACTCGTGTCATTTGACCAAATCTCCCATTGTGCATTAGCATGGTTCTCCTCCTTTTACATTCCGGTGGAAATTGTGGAATATTGCTGGCATGTGTCTGCATAAAGGCTTTATTACTTGAAATTGGATATGTGCAACCTCTTCGGGCATTGTCAACATGATTATAACAATTTTTAGCTTTTTCATTCTCCATTTCCCCTTGCACTAAAGTCATCTCTGTATCACCATCCAACTTTACATGACTCTGAATACTATTCTGTTTTGATACCTCAACAATGTGGGTTTTATGTGTACTATTTGCCTTGCCAGCCATTCTAGCCAGATGCTTCCAATTTTTCTTTAATAATTCTCTTCTATAATAATGAATTGGAGTTGGATATTCTGGCAGCCTTATGTACATATCTGGTACTTGGTTGTCGGAACGATTCAAATCAAATGCAATATCTGCTTCTGCTTGTTCAACTTCAACCTCCAATCCTTCGCCATGTCGAACTGTTATCTTAGCTCTAGAGTTGGAAGTTGTGCTATATTTATCCTTTATGTCAGATTTTGATCCAATGAATACCTCCTTTGGATGCTCATCTACAGATTGGTTTTCAGAAGAAAAATCAAGTCTTCGTCTGACAATCTTAGTTCCATTATCACTATGTTGGTTGGAAGATTTCCTTGCTATTCTTGAAGTTTTGCTTGTATCTCTAGACATCTCTTGTGGTGCATTTGAACAATTTGAGTTTTTATTGGGCACATTGCTCCTAGACTGGTTTTGTTTTCTCTTTACCTGCTTGGGAGTAACTGGCTTTGGAATTACTGGTTCTTTTGGGCCAAAAGGCAAATCTTTAAGAACCTTAGGCCTGTGCTTTTTCCTTGTTGCCGCTTTCGTCTTTTTTGTTCTTAGGCTTCTTTCTATGTTTATTCTCTCAACTGGTTGACTAAAATGAGATGAAAATGGAGTATGTATGGGCAGCTCAAGCCCTTGTTTCATTATGGAAGCACCTTGGATTAACAAACTGTCTCTGGAGGATTGACTTCCTTCCTGTACATTCGCATCCCTATTCAGACCGATGCCAATAGACTGGATCATTTCATGATTATTATCCAACACCTTACTCTTATCTGGAGTTATAGGTGCTACTAGCTCTGAAGAATCAAACAAGACATTCACACAGCCTTGTCTTGTGCAAGCTTTCTTCATGCTTCCTTCGTGGATAAGGTCATCTTGATTTACTTGACTCATTTCATGCTGTATAAAGCCATAAACTTGTTTATCCTTCGCTGGAGTCGAAGGGGCTAATGCAACAGGCACTCCCCCAATCATGTTCGTGCACACAGCTTTCTCTGGCACTAAATGAAGATTAGTATGAGTTTCTATCTAAAACAATTAGCTCTTGCCCATGGCAAGAATTCATTCACTAAACTAAACAAACTCACACACACTGACCTTGAAGATGATCACCACTAACACAAACACTTCCACCTGTAAGAACCTTTCCATTCGCCAAAGAAAGAGGCTGATGATTACTACCGAGAACCGGAGCTATGCTCGGCACTCCAGCTCCAGCTGCATTAGACAGAACCATGACTTGATCATAACGTACCCCAGGAAGTCCTGCTGTCGGATTCGACAAAAGAGTTTTGTGTGGTCCAACATTGTGGCAGTGAGGCCCCTGTGGCCTAGGGGAGGTTGCCATATTCGTGCTCCGAAGTCCACGGAGATGATCGATAAACCCCTTTAAGGATGGGGTTTCTTCTGAGGAATGATGGGAACCGTCACAGCGGCAAGCTTCCAAGGAATCTAATTGCTCTTGCTACTGAAGCTTTCTCCCCTTTGTTACATCATATGAATCAGCATGAAGAATCAAAATTGGTTTCCTCGTTTGTGTCTTTCAACACCGATCTTCCTTGTCCTGCATAGATAAATTCCGGAAGAAAGCCAAAATGGGATGAAAGATGTATGGGCGAAGGTTCATCAGAAAAAAGTAACAGTAGAAGGGGATGAACCCTCCGTCACAAGCTCTCTTTTTTTTCTTCAAATTTTCCAATGTAGCAAAAAGCAACTAGTATTACTACTTTCCACTCGACAAATCCTCATTTCGAGTACCAAAAAAGAGGGAAATTTGACAATCGGAAAGGTCATAGAGAAACAATTCAAATAAAACTACTGATTGAGCAAAATTGAAGCAAGTTGAAGCACAGATCGCTGAGAAAATAGAGAGAAGAGGACTCACGCCGAACATCCCAAAAACAAGCGCGCTCCTCCTCGCTTTCCCCTCCCACTGCGAGCGAGAATGGGAAGCAGACTCACAAAGAGAAGAAGATGAGGAAAAGGACGAAGCCCACGGTGCCAAGCGAACTCCTCTGTGCCTTCGCTTGCGAAGTGGCAACATCCTCGCTGCTTAACAAGGATCGACGACGGCTCCATCTCGTGTCGCCAGGAGACGAGCGAGAGATTCATGCAGCCGTCGAGAATTGAGAAGAACACAGATTGAGAGGCGAGAAATAACGGCGAAAAGTCACGATCAAGATCGGAATTTTTTTTTCTTTCGTTCTTTTTTAATTTCCCACGCCGTCGGAAGAAACCAAAGAATTCGTACGTTTCCGTTATTAACGTCTAGGTCAGTAAACCCGGCACGTGACGGTTCCGTCTCCCCGCTACAATACTCCATATCTCTTCCCTCCCTGTTACAGAGCGCCGAGATATATAAGAAACGGCGTGATACCCGAGTCGCATTTATAACGTGTGTTATATATACAATCTTAAAAACCTTCATTAACTTAAAATAATAAATATATTCAAATGATAAACTACTCCCCAATAAAACATAACTGATCCAAATGGGTTGACTTTGCTAGACTCGGCAAAGTCACTCTGATTAGTTTCGAGCTCTCTCAAGTTTAGCCGATCTATTCTCAGGTCAATCTCGCCTTATTCGAATCACCATGAGTACAACCAACACTCTAAGGGACTCGGATCAACGTTGACAGAGTCACGAAATCTTCTACGTGGATTCTATATTGACCGAGTGGAGGACATCACTAACGAAATGGGTTCTCGACGTACTTCGAAAATGGGCCGATTGGACCTAGGTCGTGCTTGGCCCAATTGACTTGTTTTTAACACTGTTATAGTAGTTTTGGGTTGATGGATAACACTTTCTCCCAGGTCATCATTTATATTGATTGAAATGATCGTTGAAATTGTAATCGAGCTTGATGAATGATCGAGAGTAAATGTGAAGTGCTTAAATGAAGCATAAGATAATTTTATTCATCTCAAGTGTTTTTCACCGTCGACTCCACGGCGAGATAAAAGGAGATAAATCACAATATCAAATGGCCTTCTACAGGAGGATATTTAATCCTTAAGAAAATAAATCAAGTGGAAATTGACTCTTAGCCAACCAAACTTATTGGCAATCCAGCTTTTTACGCACTCAATTATGTTTTGACTAATTATAGTGATTACATTTTACTTGTTTTGGTATTATAAGACGGTAAAATAAATCATATCATAATTCTAATTTATTGGCAAAATATAATTTTATATGCATTTAGTAATCAGGTCGGACGGATGGTTGTCCTGGACTCTCAACCATCCCATTTGGTGATAGTGCATTTATGTGCATGCAAAGTTGATCGCGCGAAACATATACTCGGGTCGGACCTGATGGGAGGCCCAATAGACCTCTGTCTTAGGCCCAAAAGACCTCTGTCTTAATATATTTTTTTATAATTTGATTAATTTATTTAGTCATTTTATAATATGAATTCGTAAATTATGTGCAACTCCTTTGTTACTTAATTGATTTGAGAATGTAGGAGACTAAAGAGAGACTCTGTAAAGTTAGCTACTTATGAGTGTTTGGAAGCTGAAATGGAAATAAATTCGTTTAATTTTTCTTTTTATGTTTGGTAGACGAGAATCAGAATCAAAATATAGGTTTTATACTCTTAATTTCATAACCGACACCCTCTACGTTATCGGTAAACTTATTCCCCCTTAATCAAACTCATTACCATTCTCATAGCTAAATATATAGATTTTTTAAAAATATATATATATAAAAAAATTAATCATATGCAAGGATGTGTATTATTCATTCATATGTTTATATGTAATGTGTTCATATTTTTTTAAGTTAGATTTAAAATGTGAGTTAATTTTTTATTAAAAAAATTAATAATTTATGTGTTTTAATATAATTTTAATATTTTACCAGATATATTAATGAACAATGATTCCTAAATATTTATCTGCTTTCGATAGAAAAAAAATAAATAAAGAGAAAAAATATTAATTCAGAGTTGTTTGAGAGGACTCATTTAGCTTATCGATATAAATCTAGTTAATTAAACTTGTCATGAACTTTATTCCTACTTGATTGACTCAATCAAATTCTAATAAACCTTAAGTGGTTGATTTGTTTTGACTTTAATTAAACTCGTCATTAACGGCCTATAGTTGATGTATATATATTAATGACGGTATTTTTATCATCAATGATTTAATGTCATGCTTTTAACGATGGAATTTCTGTTAATTATTATTACAAAACTTTTCTGATTGTTTAGTGAGCCGGAACTGTAGGTCAGTTTTTTTCATTGGGTTGAAACCTAATTTTTTTAAAACATAAAGGATGCAATTTTCATCTTCAACAAGATAGTTGCTCTC
>JBBPFP010713882.1:0-16065 GCA_037974795.1 Kaempferia galanga | reverse complement strand
GATTCTTTGCTCCTCTCTTATTGAATCGTATTCAAAATTACTTCCGTGTGTGGTGATATGGATTTCTTGGTCTCAAAATCTTATTTCCTTTTACTTTTTCCCTCTTTACTGGTCAAGAAATATGGCATTTGTCGCACAATAGCATTTCGTCCTACCTCAGAGCCGAACCTCAACGACATCGGTGTTTTTGGACTGTGAAATCCCTCAAAAAGAATTGGATCTTGGGGAATTGAGACAGTCCATTGCTAGATAGTTTTTATGGAAATTAAACTGGCCCTTTGGTTGTTTTCATTGCACGACCAATTGTAATTTTATCCCATTTATTTATTTTGTTTCAACACGATTGTCCGAATTCCTTGTGACCATTGACTTCCAAAAAGAAAAAGAACTGTACAAGTAAATCAATCAGATTTTTTTTTTTTTTAATATCCTTTGAACAATGTGTTTGCTTGTTGATTCCCTTCAGCGGGTAAGCTGGTCTATAACAAGATCCCTTGGAGAGGGGACTCTGCGTTGGATGATGGAAAAGAGGCAGGATTGGACCTCTCCAAAGGAATGTATGATGCAGGTGACCACATGAAGTTTGGCTTTCCGATGGCATATACTGCAACAATATTGTCTTGGGCAATTCTTGAGTATGGGGATCAAATGTCTGCTGCGAAGCAGCTGGATCCGGCTTTAGATGCTCTCAAGTGGGTCACAGATTATTTGATTAATGCCCATCCCTCCGACAATGTGCTATATGTTCAGGTGACAAGAAACTGAACATTTTATATTCCTTTTATGTGAATTTTAGGAAAAGAACATTTACACCACACCAAAACTCTCTGGTATCTGTTAAATAATTTAAGATTTCTGGATTCTGACAATCCTTGCCAATTTAAAATTCTCATTTTCTATTATTTAACTTGAGTTGAAGAGGGTGACTTCTTTGCTCCACATTTAGCATGACACAGTTTGCCTTTTTAGCTGATAGGCTTGATTGACCATTTTATGGATGCACAATGATCATTCTTCAACAGTATCACATGAAAGATATCAAAAAAAGATAGGCAATTATGATCCTTAATTACAATATATGATTGATATGATTGCAAACGTAAACGTTGGGTATGCATGCTTGTCGTACAAGATGTTAATGGAGGAAATATTCAAGTAAGCTAAGTACAAACCTACATTTCAACTGCATGTTATTTATCTATAAATTATTTGGTTACTGGTTTATGTAATGACACGAACCAAAAATCGAAATAGCTTTGCGACCCCTAAATCATTTAATGATTTGAAATCTGTTATTGAAGTGTTAATCTCTACTCTCTTTTTTAGTTTTTTATTTTTTGCTTTAATATTTGCACTACTATACTTTCTTCTTTTGACGAAGTTGAACTAGGTATTTGTCTCGGTATTCTCATATGCATCAGTAGGAGTGTGGGACAATTGCATGCCAAAGGCAGCTTCTTTTTATTCTTTTTCCTTCATTTTGAGATGCTGGTATGTATTTCTTTATTCAATACTATCGCTAACTGAAATGGTTTTTTTTTTTTTTTTCTGATTTATAGGTAGGAGATCCTGATGTAGACCACAAATGTTGGGAAAGACCAGAAACCATGACTGAGAAGAGACCGCTTACTCAGGTTAACAAAACTGCACCTGGAACTGATGTGGCGGCTGAAACAGCTGCAGCCATGGCTGCAGCTTCCTTGGTTTTTAAAACTACTGACAGTAAATATTCAGATTCGCTACTTCAACATGCTGAGAAACTATTTGATTTTGCCGATAGCTACAGAGGTATCTATAGCCACAGCATTCCCAAGGTTCAGACGTACTATAATTCTACTGGATATGGAGATGAACTGCTGTGGGCAGCTAGTTGGCTTTATCATGCCACTGGAGACCAAACTTATTTAAATTATGTCACAGAAAAAAATGGGCATTCCTTTGCCGACTGGGGTAGACCAACTTGGTTCAGCTGGGATGACAAACGTGCTGGTACTCAGGTGCATATTTTTGTCTATTAAGAGAATTCCTTCTACTGCTACCAGAATTTAGAATGTTTTATTTATAAGATAATTTATAACTTATTCTGCTTAAATATGCAGCCTTCTTCAATTTTTAGGTTCCGTTAATAACATAATTGTCAAGATCAGGATCTGTAATTTTCACGTTGTTGAAGTTAATTACGCTATGCAGGTACTTTTATCCAGAGTGCAATTCTTTGGTTCAACTGAGTTTTCGAGTGGAGAGATGAAGGGTCTCCAATCGTATAGAGACACAGCCGAAGCTGTCATGTGCGGCTTGTTACCTGATTCTCCAACAGCCACTTCTAGTAGAACAGACGGTATGCAAAACACGCACACTATCTTAGAATTTTAATTACTTGTTTTACCTTTTTCTTCTTTGACACATCTAAGTTTGCGCAAGCATTGGACGGAAGCATTAATTGTCTTATTCTACTGGAAGAATAACGATGAAGCAGCTTTTGAGCAACACATTGGCATGTTTGCTGGATATTTCCTCCAAATTATAGAGCTGACACTTATTAACTTCAGGCAAACTTCGCATTGCGACGTCTCATTAACGTTGCTCTCGGTTTCATCTGCAGGTGGCTTGGTTTGGATAGACGAGTGGGATGCACTTCAGCATCCTGTGGCTGCTTCATTCCTAGCTGTCCTTTACAGTGACTATATGCTCACTTCTCGCACGCCAGAAATACAATGCAGTGGGACAACTTTTACTCCCTCCGATCTCCGTAGCTTTGCTGCATCCCAGGTGATTCTGCAAGCATGGGACAGACACCTCGTCATTTTGGTTTTGCTCCAAGTGTCGATACTGTTGCCCTCAACTGTTTGTTTATGTTATCAGGCTGATTACATCTTGGGTGACAATCCGATGGAGCTCAGTTACCTGGTGGGATACGGAGACAGCTACCCTGAACAGGTTCACCACAGGGGAGCATCTATTCCAGCGGATGCAGACACTGGCTGTAAGGGCTTCGAGTGGCTCTCTTCTACTGATCCCAACCCAAATGTAGCCACGGGGGCACTTGTGGGCGGGCCATTCAAGAATGATTCATATGTCGATCTCCGAAACAACTCGATGCAGGGCGAGCCGAGTACCTATAACAGCGCCTTACTTGTTGGATTGTTATCAGGCCTGGTCACCACCTCCTCCGTCGCCACTTCCTTGAGCTGACGATTAGCATGGCTTGTACGCACACCTATTCGTTAATTTTTTTTTTTTTTTTTTTTTAAATTGTATAATTCGCTCATCGCGTGAGTTGTCTTTGCGATTGTCACTTGCAGATAATCTTGGTTGTTTTGTGCAATATGAAGAACCATATGAAAACATATTTCAGATAATCAATAAATGCTTCCCTGACATATTAAACATCAGATATCAAAACAACCATCAGATGCCAAAATTTCAAAAACAAGCATCTGAAAGCTTTCGACTATGGCAAGTTGAAGGCCAGGGTCAGTTGGGTTCACAGGATTATTTCTTCTGAGGCTCATTAGCTCAATTTGGCTCTGTTGTTCAATCATGCCCCTGTCTCACAAGGCACTCCTGAAACTTCTGCAAGTTCTCTGGCAATTTTATAGTGACATAAAATAACTTGAGTGCCGACTGTGGTTACTCAAGTATTGCCAAAAGAACTACTGGAGAAGTGACCTAAACTCTTTTATAACTTTGTGTTGGTTGCAATGAAACAATTCAGAAAAAAAAAAGAGTATGTGATTCAGAATAAGCAATACGTGATTTTTATTTTACGTAAATATTTCACAGGCTAATCAATACACGATATACGAATACATGTGATGCTTTCCTGCTCTGTTAGCTTTGCTGTTAACATGCATTTCCTACATTTAGACTGTACAACGATCTTGGGCAATCGTTAACAGGAATGCTAACAGATGATGCTGCCTTTTCAGTATTTTCTCTATTTACTCATGGATAATTGTTTGGAGATGGAAAATTATCTGGAGAAATCTCAGAGGAATACGATGGAGGAGAAGCGTACTCCCATGCCGAACTAGGCTTCCACTCACTGTCAACGTTCGGCGGCAGGCTGAAAGGAAAACTGAGACCTTTCGCTTCTCCTCCACACTCGATGCCGCTGAGATTGCAAATGGATTCTGCAGCTTCTAAGCTCGGAGTGAGCTTCATGGGCAAATCCCCTGAGGTTTCGCTGTGCTGATGCAGATGCTGGTGGCGACCTGAGTCCAAGTTTATCAAAGCTGGTGATTGGATTTCTTCCGGGGAGAACAGGAAGCTGGGGGCTGTGATTTCTGCACTTGAAATAGGAAGAGGAGATGGGGTGAAGTTGATCAGATTGTTGTGCTTGTAGGAAATGGATTCAAAATCAAGATGGTAGCCCATGGAACTCTCCAGCTGCTGCTGCTGCTGCTTGTTCCAAGCAAATTGAATGGCGGAGCCGGATTCCGGGGGGCAAGAAGCCATCTTTGAGATCGAGAACAGGTCTTCTCCGTGAGGCTCGGCGACCAGGGGCATCCAGGGATGCGCGAGCGCTCTCTGTGCCATGGAATTGGTCTTCTTGAAGATCTTACAAATCGCCCACGCCTCCTGTTCATCGAAACCCTAGAATTGAAGCCGCCGAAACCAAAATAGCTCAAAAGAGAAATCAAATTCTCACATTGACGGGTACGTGCTTCTCGGAGGGCCTCCTGGGCGACGGCGACGGCGACGTGCAGAGGAGCGCCGGCAGCCGGAACTCGTGCATCATCCAGTCGGTCTTGACCCCCTTGGCGGCCCTGCCGCGGTAGAAAACCAGGGATTTCTTGAGGCCGATGCATCGGGTTCCCTCCGACGAGTAGATAGGCCGGTCGGTGCCCGTGGCCTTCCAAAACCCGGCCCCCGTCACTCTGTTGGGCCGGGCGCTGTTCTTGTACTTGCGGTCCCGCGGACAGTAGAAGTACCATTCCTTCTCCCCCGTCGTCGCCAATTCTTCATATTTATTTTTTCAAAATCAAAATTATTTACTAATAAATTATTAATTAATTTACAAAAAAAAAATGTCAAACTCTCTTCTTCGCAATATAATATGGAGTCCAGATAAAGATCTATTATTACATGCAAGCTTACGAAAAAAAAAAAAACAGGACTAAAATTGCTTACTTGGAAGATCCCATGGATCATGCTTGTAGATGTCAAGTTGCCTGATGAGTTCGATAGGAAGAGATTTCTGCTGGATCTTTCTCTTCAAGTAGAACCCCACCAGTTCCTCATCAGTCGGGTGAAACCTGAAACCAGGCATCACAATCTCATCTCCCCTCTCCATCTCACTCTGATCCATAGAACTGAAACCAGTTTCTCACTTTGAGTGCGTTTGTAATAATATCACAAGCTTCATGAGCTTTATAGTGTTTCAACGCATGACATTACTTTAATTAAATGTCGTAAGGGAGTTCGAGTCAGAGGAGACGAATAAAATACTGCATGCCTTACTCCATTCTTGAACTCATTTGGTTTGTTTAATGGAGGAGATGGGCATCTGAAGAAGACTACAAGTTTAGCAGCAAATGGAGCTCATCAATCCTTTTCCTTCCACACCTCCAATTTGATCATGCAAGTAATTATGCTTGGAGCATTAGAGAACAAAAATATAATCCAATTGTCATCAAAATATACCACCCTAATCAAATCAAAACTCTTTAACCGCTGCCATAATTCAATTACTTCTCCCTTTCAGATATGTACCCTCACTTTGTCACTATGTGGTTTAGGGTTAAGACTTCCCTTTCGTGCCTAATCAGTACAATTTTTGCACTGCGTAATACTGTGTCCTCTTTCACACTCCATTTGAAACAGTAAGAAATTCACACTCGAACTGCATTGGCCTTGATATGTAGGCAAATTGTGATTAGGTAACAGTGATCTTTGGTTTTTAAAAAGGAAAAAAGAATGAGAAGGGTCTCAAATTCAAATTGTAGCAAAATCAATGAGTCAGATAACACACTTTTACAAGGGAGCTGAATATGAATTTCCTTTGATTGTAGCTCTTGAGGTCTCTAATTCTACATATCCAAAATGTTCCTAATAATTACGTACCAATTGTCATATATATATGTCGTTTCTCTAATTGGCCGAGTTCCTGACGATCTACAATCATAAAAAAGTGCGGTTACTAACCTGGATGATTAATGATTATTTGAAGATTTTTTTTGGAGATGAAGACAAATTGCCCCGTTTTGATTATTTTTATCAAAATTGACACATTTGGATGCATCTATGATTGTCTTTGACCCTCGTCCAATGTTTGCGTGCTGGTAAGATGCGAAGCAGTCCTTTGGTGACCTCCATTGGTGGAAAATGAAGTTCAACAATAATTTTTTTTTCGCGCAGCCTTTGTTGTCTACTTAGATTAATAATTATTTCCAGTCTCGTGATTTAGGAATGCTTTAACGGCATAAATTGAGGGTAGATTTACGTTAGCAACAGCCATATTAAAATATAAAGTATCTAGAATTGCTAGATCTAATGTCCTATTATTCAAATAGAAAGTAGTTTTTCTCTTTATTCACATTCTCTATGCCCATCCTGCAGGGAAACATGTAGACCTAAAGGATTCATACTCAATTACTCATACGACAGCGGGAGACAGAACGTTATCATCCACTTCATTATTTTTCCATCTGTTCAGAAAATGGAGTTGCCAACGCAGGTGCAAAACCTGTTGTAATCACATAAAAGTCTGTTAAAACCATTGAAAATAGCATACCAAGGGGAAAGAAAACCTTTAATTAGTCGGACAAAACACAAACACCTAGATTTATATACCCTCCTAATGCATGGACTTGTTTACAGGATCTGATAAAACATCTGCTCAACATAACAGTGTGCCAGTGTCACGAATTATCATGAGATGATAATGTGCACATGTCTAATGACAATCGTGCTAATGTTGCGTTGAAAACACTGTTGGTAGCATTCTATTTGTTAGGCATCTGGATGAGTTCAAGATTATTAGAAATAACTTAAACAAGGACTAGTAGGATTACAATTACCCAGTTCGATACACTGAATAGTACACAAAGAACCAGGTCCATATATTAGCAGGGTTACCAATACAGCAATAACGTAGCCCAGTTTAGACTTTAGATGGGCAACCTAATGATGTTGAGTCAAAACAAAGGTTGAGGCATGATTTAGTTGCACCGATGCTCACCAAAAAAAAAAGGACAACTGTTCTGAACACAAGCTTGAGAAAAGGAACTAGTAGAGAAAACAAACCTCTTGTTGAAGAGCATCTGGAAGATTCTCAGCTGATACCAAGTGATGAACTTCAGCTGACAAATTCTCATTCTTGATGTCTGACCATGTGCTGAGAGGCAGTGCCAACAATAGAACAGTTAAAACATCACTAGTTGTCGGGTGCATCAAAATGCAATTGTCCAATGTGGAATCACATTGATTCCCCAATGTTGCTGCTGCCTCTGGCACCAGCATATCAACCTCCTCTTCGTTGCCACCAGAGACTACAGTTCCAGAAACAACAGTAGTAGGCTGGTCGCCATTAACAATAAAGCATTTAAGACATGTTGCTTTGCAGCAAACTCGTGCTCTAGATGTTAATCCTCCTGATAACAGTGCTGCTCCTTGGCAGCATACATTAGCTGCAATAGCGGATAGTGAATCTTTTTCTCTTAATTTGCAATTTGAAGTAGAAGATAACATCACGGCTGTTACATATTTTAATAGCTCAGTCTCACGTACTTGTTCCAGAACCTTTTCCTGAAATTTATAAAATTTTTAGGGAAGATCAATAAATCAATAACAAGGTAGAAACAAGAGAATAAGACAGACCTTCAGAGCAAGTCTTTCTTTCTCCTCATTGGTTACACCAGACCCATCTTCCTCTTGTCTCCTAACTTCTGCAATCCATTTGATAAAATTTCCAGCACATGCAGGCAATGAATTTAGTATAAGATAGAGAATCTGGTTGATATTTTCTGGCATCTCAGACTGTAAAAGAACAGGAACATCATCGATCAAGTACTTTGCAATGCCCATCCAGCTCTCATCTCTGCAGCTCTGAAAATCATCCCATGGTTCATACATCAATTACTTTTTTGAAAGGATTAATTTATCAATTAACCATGAACTTCAGAAAATCACATAACACTGATCGTACATAATTAACAAATGTGGCGATCAAAGAAAAAGTTGTCTTTTCCTTTTGTTTAATTGACAAATCGATACTTAAGGGATTGAACTTGTTCCTGGAGGATTAGCATTTCAATTGTAATACAATTATCCAAAATCTGCATTGATCATACTTACAATAAGTTAAAGAATTGTGAAAACAATTAGAGAAATATACTATTAGTGATAAAAAACCAAGCAGATAGTTTCTGGACATTTTATATTTTACCTACATATTCGGATCATTTTACTCAGACAGTGGAAAAGTGAATATCAAATCAAACTTATATTTGGATCATTTTACTCACCGAGTACAGTCAAAGAAAAACACTATCATGTTTATTCACCCATTATAGTCAAAGAAAAAACTATGCTGTATTTCTGTAAAGGGAAAAAAGTATTAAGGATTAAATCTTTACCAGTGTGTAAAGGAAAGATGGTGCTTTCTGATGACTTGAAATAAGCATAAACCTGTAAGTACTAGAAATTAAAGCTCAAGGCAGATGTGTACCAACAACTGTTAGATATATTGCAAATAAACTAATTTAACTAAACCTAAGCCTTGTACTACCAAATACAAACATAAAAGTCCCTAAAAATTTATGTTTTATTGTGTTCAGTTCTATTAACAGTGGAGTAATATAGGTAAATTAGTGCAACGAAAGAAAGGCATAATTGTCTACCCAGTAGTATCAATATAGTCAAGTGTGTATAAGTTAACAACAATAAACTTTAGACGAACAGATATAATAGTTTTCAATTTCATCTTAGGAGTTGATAAACTTACATCATTTGTACCATAAACATTGAAAAGAGTTTTCTTTTGACAATCATATCATATCATTTTAGTCAGAGTTCAGGCAGTGAGGCAGACAAGTTCTAATCTCGAATGAAAACAAGAAAAGCATTAGAAACTTAAAATTAAGATAAGTAGTGAGTGTTGGTACCTTCAGCAACACAAGATAAAAACTAAGGATGTCTTTAAGATGCATGAAGAAAACTTCCTAAAGTTTTCATAAACAGGAGAGTTCAGTTTAGGAAAAAAAATGTTTTGGGATTTCATAGCAAAGCTACCAATCCAAAGCGCATTTATACTTCTAGATCACTCACGTACTGAGCACTCTATTCAAATTAGTACCTTGGTTGAGTAGCAGGGCCCAGCACTATTAGTCATTAGCCCACAAGGCCACAATTAAGCAGGTTGTTATCTTTCTGATGTGACAAGTTCAATATAGCTAACTCTTACAATTAGATTCTGATTTTGAACGACAATGTGTCTAACATCCAAAAATATGGCTAACTTATATCAATCAACATCCTAAAAACCTTGTTTTCATCCTCCCATTTTCATACCCTACCTGCCAATTTCAAGTACACCTGTGTCACCCTTGTGCAGCCACTAACCAAGTTAGACAGCAAGGATCAATTTGCAAGACTAGGAATGACTACAATTTTTGTAATTGACCAATCTGCAAGATTGAGTGGAGATAGGACACAGGGTGGGTCAGGATATAAGCCATACGGCATGCTGACTTGCAAGTCAGCCACATAGGACAGCTGATCAGCATGACAAAACTTGCTCAATAGAAAACTGTATGCAAAATTGTTTTCAAAACTCATTGTGTGTGTATATTAGTTATAAATGGAAGTTCTGGAAACTAATTGTGTTTTAAAGTTGTTTTAGAGTTGGTAAACAGATACATATAATAGCCAGTGGTAGAACTAGCAGTACATAGTGGCTAGCCAAAGAGATAGACACTAAAAATATTACAAAATAAGCATTAAAATAACTTTCTCAAGCCAGTTGCATGTAAATCAGATTCAACTTCTAACTGAAAATATATTAAAAATATCACTTGTGCAACATAGGATTATGAGAATTGATTGCATCAAATCATTAAAAATAATATTATTTCTTTTCCATCTATTTCTCATGTGATCACATATAACATTATATCAAGAACATTATGTTTCCAAAAGTAGTTTGAATCATGCAAGAAATACATTTCACAGAAAGATGCTCTCAATAACAGATATAGCAAGATAAATTTATAATTATACTAAATTCAGTTAAAGACTTATTTTCTAAACCTACATGTTTTTCAAAATAGAAGGATGAATAACATCTAAAAAATTAAGTGTATACCCCCTAGGATGCCCAGTCGCTTCATCAACTGTTTCCATGGCTTCCCAAAGAAGAGAAAGTGGAACCCAGTGAGGAGGATACTTAAAACGGGCTACATCGAGAATAAGTGCCATGTCGCTTTCTGCGTGATATCCTCCAATTGGTGAAAAATGACCAGTTCCAGTCTGTTAAGGAGAATGAGGATGAAAAGGAGCAATCAGGCATTCCTTGCAACAATGTAACTAGGAACAGATAAATGTCAGCAGCATCAAAAACTTGCGATCATCAATGTGATAAACTCATGAAATAAGTACATTGATAACTGCACATAAAGTCAGTGTTTCTAGCTCAAAGAAGAGCACAGCCATGAAAAAATAGAAACCAAAGTCTGCTAGCTTTGTATACCTTTTTATCAATTAATAAGTATGGAAAAATCCATAAGTTTCCCTTGATATCAGCACAGAGATAGCATGACTGACATGATGGTCAAATTCAGTATTGAAATCTGGATTGGATGGTAAAAAAATCGAAGTATTCAGTGTTGGGAGGGGTTTAACCCGGGCCCAACCCAAATGAGGAATAGTGGTGTGGGGGCGCCTCATGTTCAATACCAAAATAAATAAATTAAAAAAAAAAAAAAAAACCCCAATAGTATCCGATGGGTCGCAAAGGAGAACTGAAATTAACAAGAAATTATCAAAAATAATAAAAATATAATAATTTTGTTTATCAGACAACAAGTTATATTGAATCATATTGACAACATTATGTTTCATTAAAATTTAGAAATTAATAAGTAATAATATGTTTTATATGTAACAGACACTAGAATTAATAAAATTAGATTAGCAAAACATGTTTTACTATCACAATGTCAATTATATTATTGATGAAACCATATTTTAGAAATAAAAGTAATAGACTATTGATATATAAATAGATCTACAAATAAAAATTAATAACGATAAAAATAGATGGAAATCATATTTGAAATATAAAATATTATAATATTATTCAACAAAATTATATTATTGTTTGTAGTTTATAGTATAGGCTTTAATTCGGACCTCAGACACATAAGAATCAAGCTCAATGAAAAGGGATTTTGAGCCACTCTTGATCAAGAGAGATGTATTCTACTCAATCATGGCAACTTTTATCCACCAAACCCTAGAAGAATTACTAAATTCAGTTACAATTCAAAATTTAAATTCAAACTGATTCCTTGCATCAGATTCCCTCCTATCCAACAAAGGAAATAACCCTTTGTTAGTATGCTCTCCACTATCTATGCTTCAACATCAACAACTCTTGTTCCCAGATTCTCTTCTTTATATTGAAATTTGAAATTTAAGGATCGTTGAGCTTCCTTCACCAAAACTTTGAGGTACCATCATCAAGATAACTCAGACTTGATGACGCAATGGTCTTTTTAAAACTAAGTCCTCCACTGTTAGTGTGTCAAATGAAGTATGGTCAGAAATCCTTCGGTTCCAAGCTCTTTGAAATACAATTTCCAAGTCCATGACATCCTTGATTTATCCAATCTTTCAAGAGAGGATGAAACATAGAGATATCATTTGCTATGTTATGAGAAAAAATGCTCCAAATAGATTATTTGTCATTTCTTAATTCTAATGAAAATTAGCAGAGTTGCTGATTAAACCTATGAGAGGTTCTCGAGTCAAAGACATTTGAAAGAAGATGAAATTTTTTAATATTTTTGAACTAGGTGAATGATAGGAATATATTTGTAAAAAATCCAAATTAATGATGATGTATATATAAAATGATTAGAAAGTGCTATATATATACAGGGACTACCTAGGAGAATTCACCCAGATAAATTTCCCCAAAAACAACATATAAAGAAATCAAAAAGATGATGGAAAATGTTTTTTTTTTACTTTTATTTTCATTTTCTAAATTCCTTTTTCTAAGAAATGTAAAACAACAAAGCAAAAACATGAAAATTAAAAAAAAAAAAAAAAAAAATTGAGGAAGCAAACACACCCTAACCTTTTATGGTGTGACATTGACATCCTATCCAGCAAACAAAGTGAAAGAGAAAAATTAACACTAAGATGCAATTTTGCAACATAGTAGCAGCTCTACAACTCCAAGGACCATCAAACTAAAATTTCAATATGGAACAGTGAGGAAGCAGCAATACCATACTGAAAACTTGTTGACAGAAACAATAATTGCTCATTTGCTCCCACAAAATTTGTCAAAAATATTTAAGGATAAAGGCAAAAATACAAAAAGGAAACTTAAGAGAAACAAAAGACCAACCAAACCTGTTTGAAATGCTTTCTATGATATGAGGCTATCAAATGACAATCTTCTGAAGAGACACATTTGATAACATGATTACGAAAATTGCCAATGTTACTTTGGTTTGTACGAAAAGCTTCAACTTTAGCACCAGCACAATGGGCCAAGCAAGCAACTTTTCCAAATGTGATGCCTTTAGCCTTAACTTTCTCCAGAGGTTCACAACAATCCAACATGGACTCATCATACCACCTCCATGGACCTAAAGTGAGGTATTACTACATATCATGAATTAAATAAAGATTAAAGAAATGAGATAGATATCAAATATCAAAGTTAAAGACTAATATTTCAATCTTATTAAGATGTAGAACCGAGTCGAACACAAAAATAATGTAAGATCATCTTACATTATCATTACCAGTAGTCACAAATTAGTATTCAGAAACATAAGATTTGTAATATTGAACCATAAGTTAGAAATAACACTGGGTTCAACATTGGATAGAATACACTTCATGCTTGTATCAACTAACAACTAAAAAACTGTTCGATGGTCAACTTAAATCAGAGAAAGCAAATTTCCTTCACAATACCACCAATTAAAGATAATCATAAACAATAATTAAAACAATCTCAATATATTGAGTCAACAAGAATTTGTAAAGCAGGAAACAATTTGTATAAAAAGGAACCTGTGAAGAGTAGATATTAAAAATTAGGAGAAAATGGAATTGAAGTTAGTGAAAGAAGTAATACCTTTCCATTTTCTCCTAGGATCTATTGCAAGAGCATTCAAAACCATAGACAAACTGGCCAATCCACAGTATGCTGGCTCTGATTGGGTTTGGAAGTGAGAAATTAACTTAAAGAAACCTTCCATTGTTCCATTTTGAAGTGCTTCAGAGAATAAACTCTGCAAATTTTACCAAATAAAAATATATTTGTATTTGCACACACATATAAATAAAACTCACCAGTACAAATGCAGTCCTAGTATTTACCTGAATATAATCATTGTTTTTATGATCTAAAGTCGTTAGAAAATAAATTTGTATTTCACATTCGAAAGGGAAACTATAACTGTACAAAATGCATCCTAGAATTTACCTGAAAATAATCATTGGTCAATCTTCAATGATTTGTAGTAGTTAAGAAATAAGAAATAAATTTAAACTACAACCATGTATGTTAATCTCTAGGCCTAACCAATTTATCAAAAAATTAGGAAGGAGATAGGTTGATTATTTACCATTTCTAACATTTTATCAAGTTAATAAATAGTATATATCATCTACAGATTTTTAAATTGATTCCAAAAGTTTGAAAATATTTTGGTAATATTTTCTTTGAATATTGGGAGAGGTGTGACACATGCATAGTGGAGATTAAGCAAGGAATCTGAGATCTGAGTGGAGGACGATGAAGGAAAAGGAGAGAGGAGGGTAGGTATACACTGTTACTACAGAGATAAATTTACATTCCTAAGCCTGACCAATTCATCAGAGTTACAAAAGATACTAGGTATATTGTGGTAAGCTGAAAAGTAAAATAAGGAAAAAATACGATCTAAAAAAGATTAATATGTTATTCCTTTCCCTTGCTACTCGCCAAAAAAACATATTGCTATTAGCCAAAAAAGAAAAAAGGAAAATGTCGTCATGGGCAAAACAAACTCTACTTGACATTCACACAACTTGAGCACAAATCAGACAAGTACATAACATATTGTCCTATTCTATTGTAATTTCATAAGGAATACAATTCAACAGTGCTTATTGTGTCTTATTAACATTTAAGTAAATGACATAGATATTAAGGTCGCCTGTGAGTTTGTTGAGAGTGTAGCAGCCATTCAGTTTG
Source organism: Kaempferia galanga (assembly GCA_037974795.1). Lineage (NCBI taxonomy): Eukaryota > Viridiplantae > Streptophyta > Magnoliopsida > Zingiberales > Zingiberaceae > Kaempferia > Kaempferia galanga. Next base: position 1,640 of record JBBPFP010713882.1, on the reverse strand, counting down.
CTGTTTTACTTTTTCTAATCATCATCAAAAGCTATTAGCCCCAACTATCACTAATTCTATTTTCTCTGTGTAAGTAGTTTTTAACTTCGCTCTTCCCTGGAACATCTTGCTTGTCTCACAAACAAAATTCTTGCTTGTAGCACCTGAGACCTCACAGTATTATAATTTTCTTGCTCATGTATCACAAATCTGCTGGTTTGATCTCAATCACTTCTCACATGAAGGTTCCAACTTAGTGCATGCTCGTCAGCAGCAAAGGATTTCCCACTAATAATGAAATTTATGTGTTAGCTTGTGTTTGTTTAGCTCACTTCAATTTACCTTCGAACCATCCCCATTCTTCCCCCACCTAGTCCTATCCAATTCAAACCTTCCTACCTCATAAGTCCAAAACCTTCTCCCTCATCTCTAAACCCCCAGATAATCCTACCTTGAGTGGACTCTTAAGCCAATTCAACCCGGGTGGCTTCTCCCATCTTGGTCAAGTAGATCTACCTTGACCGAACCACACTCACCTCAACCAAAATCTGCACAATTCAACTGAATTGATCAGGGTTCCTTCCATGATACGGCAGAACTCAAACCACCTTAGCCAACCTCGGACTAACTTTCATTAATAAGAAAATTTTACTTTTTCAGAATATCACGTCCATGATGCAATAAGTCATGTAATTACGATTATTGATACCAAATGTGTTGCTATAAGATCTATGTTTATAAGAAATTAGAAAAATAATAGAAACTGAATAAAAAATAGCTCACATCTTTTCATGAGAACAATATCATGGGAAAAAAAATTAAGGTCACAAGTCATTTTTCTAGAAGTACTTGAATAGTCAACACCCAATGTCCACAGCACACAAAAAAACGAATTTCTTCCCTTTGATCAGAAGTTAATCACAGAAAAGGCATGCAACATTGAACATGGCGGTGGATTTACTTGCCCTCCGTTTACCCTCAAAGCAAAATGAAAGAAGCGTTATGAGAGTACCTATCACCAATACCTGCACTCAACGATCGAATAGATAACTAGTAGGAAAACAGAACTGACTAACTGGAACCAGGAAAATCAATTTTAAAACGATGCCAAGGAAAGAGAAAACTGATGTTGCACCGTGCAACCAAACTAAGCAAGAAAACCCTAATTCTTGCTGGTTTCCCACGTCAAACACAAAGAAGGGGACCGAAGAGAATGTGAGGGGCACACTGACCTTTCCCTCGGAAGACGCGAACTCGATCGCCGGAGGTGAGGGAAGTATTCGGCGATAAAGACCTGCCACCGCCATTTTGCCGCTCTCCCTCAGCTTTTGCTGTTTTATTCCTTCTTTAAACCAAAGGGTTTGGAAACATAGTAATGAAATTCAATTGAATTTCATGAATTGGATTCCATCAAAAAATAAATAAATTTAATTCTTTAATTTAAAATAAATTAGTAAATAATAAAATTGAATTCTTATATTTTTACTATTTTATTTTTTTATTAAAACTTAATATTTTATTTATTAAAATTTTTAAAAAAATTGTGACTAATACAACCCCCACATGCAAGTCGGGGAGAGTGGCGGCGGAAGGGTTGCGGGAGAGAAGAACGTCCGGCGAGAAAAAGGGTTGTGTTCGACGAAAAGAATTGCGCGCAGATC
>JBBPFP010712784.1:0-16067 GCA_037974795.1 Kaempferia galanga | reverse complement strand
TCCCTTCCATGTGACGAAAGTGATATATGTGGGTACCTTGATTAAGTAGGACACAAAATGCATGACTATGCTCAAATTAGTCAATATGAGATATTGAGCTTATTTGATTGAGTGTGTCTACTTAAGGATCAAGAAACACAAAGATTGATAAGAGGATGACACGGTCTATACCTCATTAATCAATCTAGATATTAAGGATAGAAGGACTGAGTCATGCAAAATAATTTAATAGATAGGGAAAGGTTATGTCGGATCTTAACATTCTCATCACTTGGGTAGCAATAATGCATTGCTAGATGTCGCTCATTGCTTATGTCTCTAAAGTGGTTTTAAAGATATTGTTATGAGAACCTATTGGGCCATACACAAAGAACATGCTAATTGGATATGGATTGATTTTAATTTGACTAAAATACTATGGACCTTAAGATTAATGGGTTAATCCAAAGTGTTGGTGTCATCTTTGTAATAATTGGAACTAGTGCTAGTGGGAGATTATTAGTATTAGCTCTAAGAGCCAATTATGAGATGATTATACTTGCTGAGTTCATACAATGAACTATTGGGCTAATGCGTTGAGTCTAATTTAGATTAGACCATTTTAAGTTAGACCCATTGAGTTAAACTCAAGTTAGGCCCATTGGCTTAGACTCAAGCTTGTCTCATTGAGTTAAACTCAAATTTAAGAAGGAATAATGATGATTAATTGAGATTTAAGCATACATTTAAGAGGGGAAGATGGAAAGCCAATACCTTTCATATTCATAAGATGAATATAAAAGCTTTTTGCTTATATTTTTCGTGATGAACTTTTGTTGCTTGGGGTCTTTTTCTTCTCTTCTCATTCTTAGCTGAAACCTTTCTTAAGGCTAGCACCTCTTAGTTGTTCTTCTCTGAATCATAAGTTCGTGAGACTGACGGGAGATGTGTTCGTGTGGATATCGTAGAGGAGCGAACACTTGATCGCGTTAAGATCTGCATCTAAAGAAAAGTTATTGTTGGGATTATGAAGGGCATGCAACAAAGGTAAAATCCCTTTTAACAACACTTAGTATATGATTTCTCCTTCGCATGGATCTTCTAGAAAGGATTTAGTAAGTTTTTTCATTGCGCTTTCTACGTGTTTAGCGCTCTAGATCCTTACAGAGAAGTTGTGAGTAAGAAAAATCGGGGTCGTGCACTAGATTTTTACTCGGACTTACCTACAAAATGTGTTTTCGTCTGTATTCTATTGGAGATTACCGACGAAAACTAAATCCCATCAATATTCCATCGGAGATTACAGACCGGAACTAAATCTCATCGGTAACCCCGGTTGGATCTCATTGATGGAACCTAGAATCTGTTAGGAAGTACCGACAGAATTGCGATTCTGTCGATAATCTTCGTTTGATATTCCTAACGGAATAGGATTCCGTGTGGGGTTACCGGTGGAATAACAATTCCATCGGTAATCCTAGGGATTTTCGGGTTATGCCCTTGCCTTTCCGATGGAAATTAAATTTCATTGGTAATTATGGATGAAAATTATATTCTTCAAAAATTACTAACAGAATTAAATTTTGTCGATAATTCTATTATTAATCTAGAATATTTTTTTAAAGTGATTACTACAACTACAACTGGTTCTATATTGACATAACTATTACAATACTTTTAATTAAATCAAGCGATTTTATTTAAGCAATTTTGATTAAAAATATTTTGATATAATATTATTTTAAATATAGTATTTTTTTAAAAAAATTGAGTTTATATTATATAATATTAAAATAAGTGCATTTTTAAGAGAAAAATATAATATAGTATTATTTTGTTTTTTTTGGAAAAAAATATATTTTAATATTAGTTATTATGTACTATTGGAGATTTTTCCTTCAATAAAAAGTGAGCTCCAATAAACTTAAGTTGGTCATTTGAATAAGTTTATGTGAGTACTTTCTAATTATTTGGTGGTTGAAAAATTTTTATAGGACCAAGTTAATAACTTTTAAAATTAGTGGATTTGAAAAATTAAATATATAATGTTAAATAAAAAATAGGAAAAAATAAAAAAAAATAATACTAATGTGCTCCCTTTTAATTTCGACTAAATTTTCATCCTTCCTAGTACTAACAAGAATTAATAATAGCATTTTCTTATCCCCTCGGGAGGGTCTAGTAGCTAGCACATAAAATATTACCATTAATGAGGTTTGGGGTTCGAATCTCGGTAAAGCTGAGATAAATACCTTCCTTATATGTTAATCACTTACCTCCTCCGTGTTGACCCTGGAACAAGTTGGCGTGGGCGCTGGGGCAAACGAAGTCGCCTTTTACCAGCAATGATAGCATTTCCTTAGTTTTATTTCGTCCCTAATTTCTGTCCAAGTAAACACACATCTTCAAAGGAAGACAAATAAGAGTAAAGCCTTAAAATCAAAGCAACCAACGCGACACCTCCTCCCCTGCTACATCCTCGGCGACTCGCCAGGATCTCGTATCCCCATCGGATCTCCGCCCATTCCAATGTGCCCGGACCCTTCTGCTTCCTGATATTAGCCGTTTTTCCGATCGACGAGCCCTTCTCCTCATGGCGTCCTGGCTCAAGGTCGCCGAAGGTACGCCTACCCTTTTCTCCGTTTCCTGCCTTTTATTTCCCCGAGATCTGCTTCTCTGTAGCAAGGTTTTGTTGCCTTGCACTGGATCAATTATTTATATGGCATTTTCTTGTGAGTACTGATCGAAGCCCCATTGAATCTGGGGTATCATCGCTTTGGTTTGCGTATCTGCATTGGGCGTTAAGAACTCCATTTGGGAACACAAGCTATAAGAGCGATTCTATGTTTATTTTATGTTTTTTGTATAGTTGCAACCGTATTTTCCCATTTAGGCGCTGAAAATTCTTCTTCCATCCAGAAATGTGAGACCCGTGATCCGAAGTTGGTTTTTTTTTTTACAGCGTAAATGAAATTTAATTTTTATTGCGATTCAGAGGATTGATTTGAATTGTATTGTCGTTTATTTAGTTTTATTGTTATGAGAATATCTTAGTACTGAGGCAGTGGTCTGATACAAAGTTGATGAGTTATTTTGTCTGCGCAGGAGAGAGGTTGTATACTTGTATCTGGCATTTTCTACTGCCACTTTGAACTTACATAATTGTAGTGGCAAAAAGGCAACCGCCACAAAGCAAGAAATACATATATTTACATGGACAAACCTTTGACGGGTAAAAAAACAGGGTAGCGCAGTTGAATTCACTATATCCAAATTAGTACAAGAGGAAAATTGTGGTTTTCATTTTATAACCATGAAATTTTAATTATTTGCATATAAAGGTGTGTGAAAATAATAATAAAAGTCCGCTTGGGATCAATGATGGGCTCTGGGATTATGCATAATGATCCAATTCCTCCGTTGCTACCACAAATCCATGAAAGATTCTCATAATTTAATGTTGTACCACATACATCACATCATGAGTTTTTCAGGGCAGGAACAATAGATTTTGGGTTATAAACTCTCACGCCGCATTGCGAGTTATTTTGCACCCGACACAACAAAATTCGGGTCATAAACTCAAACAGTTAGGAAGTTAAGTCTAACTTGTATAAAGTTACCAATTTGCTAGCATGTATCATTCGTAACATAAGAATTCTGGAAAATTCAAAAGCCAACTATTAGTAGAGCTGAAATTTGAGCCGGCAAATGAATGTATATAGTGACAAAAAAATCACCTAAGAAATTGCAATTTTTGATACATGGGAAATTGTTACTACTGAAAGAAAGATTTTGCTGGTGTGATACTAAATTTGGAAAAGACAACTAAGTAATATTAGATGATTTAAGCTTCAAGGACCACATAAGCAAAGTATTACTTATTCTTTCAAATCAATTACTGTTTAGCCAACTCTTCTGTTTCGTAGACTATACAATTTGTTCTTTGTCATTTTTCTTATTAAAATCCACTTTGCAAGTCATATTGTTCCATCCTAATTTGAAGTGTGCTAACACATTTAAACAGATTTGTTTGAAGTTGTGGATAGAAGAGCTAAACTTGTTGTTAGTGAGTTGGCCGATGAACAATCTAGCTCGCAAGGTTCAGGTAGGAACTCTTTTATCCTTAGCCTCTGGAGCAATATGTTTTCTGCTCATACTTTTTCTTTTATTTTCCATTTTTCTTCTTGTTTCTTGCAATCTTTTGAACTGAGTTTGATGCACTTCTATTATTTTCATTTTTAGGAGTGCCACGTGAGCAGAAAGTGTTAAATTCTGAAGGTGTTTATTCGAAGCGGAGAAAATCAAAAGATAAGGTTGGCGTGCGGTCCTTTACTTTTTATTTTTTCTAATTGTAATTTGTGTATCAGACAATGTCACTGTGCTCTATGCAGGGTCAGGAAAAACCATCCATCATTGAAAATCCTACAACTGCTAGGGTTGATAATCAACAGGAAAGTAATGATAAACCAGCACCATATGCAGAGTCTGATGAACCAACAAACCATCAGTCTGAGCATCCTATAAATGTTGGAGTTGATGACGAGGCTGAATCAAGCAAGGAATCTCTTTCAGAGAACAGTAAGGATCCTCTTGTTTTGGAGATAAAAACTGGTCAGGAGGGACAGAATGATGATAATATGGTGGTAGCTCAACCCAATGAAGATAATATGGAATCGTCAGCTTCCTTTGTGAATGAAGATTTTGCCACTCCAATTATGAAAAATAGCATTGAATTGTCTTCCTCTCCTTTGTTAGAAGACAAGGAGATTGAATCTATCAGCAATGGTCACATTTTAGATGATAATTCAAATGTCAACAACATGGTAAATGAGGAGGCATCTTTGACTCCTGAAAAAGAGAGATCAGGATCTGAAAAACTTGAAAGAGAAAACGCTGTTAATGCTGCAGAAAATGAGAGAGAAATTTCAAAGTCTACTCCAAGCATGAGCAAGCAGCAGGAGAATCTAAGTGACTCTCACTTAAAGGTTCAAGACCAGCTAGATGAGGTACATAATTTACACTGGCATATCATATGTATGCTTTCCTGACTGATTGCCTACTCTTTGTTTCCTGTTTTCTTCCTCTTTAGACTTTTCATTTCCTTCTTGGTTTGTTAACAGGCTCAAGGACTGCTCAAAAGTGCAGCTAAAACTGGTCAATCAAAAGAGGCTCGATTAGCTAGGGTAAGAATGATTTTAACTAGCTTACCATTGTTAATTTGTTAAAAAAGGAACACTGTAAAATATTGCAGAGAGTGCAGAGCTTATTTGAATGCATTTATAAAACAACAGGCATCAAGGAAAACTAGTTTGGTACATTATTTTGGTACCTGATGGTTTTAGTTGCTTTAAAGAATTGTCTCTGTATATGTCAATGACTCGATGCTTGTAATTAATCAGGTCAGTTGTGTTTTTACTTGAGAAACAGAAAGTTCCGCATGAATATCTACAAGTATTTGTAAGCAGAGTATAAATAAGCTTAAGTACCTTTATTACTGCTTCTGATGTAGTCAATAAGCCGACTGGTAAAACCTATTTGCCCTTTTACACAGAAGCCCACCATTGAGAATGAGCTTGCTACTGGCAGTGACAATAACTTCTCATCATCTATATGAATAAGCTACAATGCTTATAAGAATCTGCATGACATGAGTTAAGATGTATATATGTTCTTGGTAATACTCGCCTTTCCTGCTGGAATACTTCTAAGAAAAGATAATTTTAATGCAAAATCAACTGCCAAGTGAGAAGACAATGCTTTTAATTGGAACAGCTAAACTGGTAAATAAGCTAAGGTTTCTGGTTAAAAAATACTGTCCAAAGTTGAATTTAGGTCCTTTTCCGACAGAAGATTAGGCAATATGATTCTGGCATGGGAAATTTTCATGTCTGGAGTACGGCACAATGCTTCAAGTGACATCTTTCATAAAAATAATATGATGCATCATCCTGTCTTTGCTTATTTCTTCTTAAGCTAGCTAGATTTTGTCTTCTGGTTGATTGGACCATTTTTCTTGATTACAGGTTTGTGCTGGCCTTTCAACCCGCCTACAAGAGTACAAGGCTGAGAATAAGCAGCTGGAAGAACTTCTTGTTTCTGAGGTAAGCTTTTTTTTTTATGTCCCTTAATTATTATATATTATACAGTTGTAATCAAGCCTTTTGTTCTATCAATTGTCTGGCATTTCTCACTTTTAACCACAATTTTATATGTTGATCAGAGGGAATTGAATAGTTCTTATGAAGCTCACATAAAGCAATTGCAGCAAGATTTATCATTATCAAAAATGGAAGCGGCAAGAGTTGAAGCAAATATGTCAGATGCTCTAGCTGCAAAAAATTCTGAAATTGAGTCTCTTGTGAATTCACTGGATGCTCTAAAGAAAGAAGCTGCTGCTTCCGAAGGAACATTGGCATCCTTGCAGGTAAAAAAAAAAAATCACAGTCCATTTCTTAAAGCAAAGTTATGAATATGACTGTCTATATGACAATTGTATCCTGTCAGAGGTGTATGAGCCATGAGTGCATCAACGACTTTAAAGAAAGTTACTGAAGATAACAACTTTGAAACTTCATTTGTTATGTGATCACATCTACCCTCCATTAACTGTGTAGTCCTCTCATTTCTAATACCCAGATCATATGTTAGGTAGAGTTTATTTATTTTTCCTTGTAGGTTTTATTCACCATCGAACTCTATAATGTCTTATATTTCTAATATCTTCATGATTTAATATTGTTTTAGTTATGGTGTTTGGTCTTCCTTTTGTTCTCCATACCTTTAATTTTAGTTTATTTAACTTATATAACTTCGAAATTTGATTATTTTTATTGCTCATATATAACAATAATTTTCTTGTTTTATCTCTCCAGGTATCCTGCACAACCATCTCAACTTTAGTTCCTAGAAATTTATTAGACGTTATCCTTACTGTTGGACCAAATGTAGTTCTACTTCTTAACCTAGGAACTGACATACGCAATTGAATTCATATTGGTTTTGTTATTGCTCAAGGCGCAAGTTTGTTTGCAAGAAATTACATGTCCTTTTTATTTGTACCAGAATGACATGGATACTATTAGAAGGGGCCGTGAATTAACTGAGACTCGCGTCATACAGGTAATATTGGATACTGAATGGCATTGCTCCTCTATGAAATGGCAATGCTGTCTCATAATTTTAGATTGTTACACTCTCAAACTCAGTTGTGAAAACTTTTATTTGATAGGCTTTGCGTGAAGAGATTGCTTCTGCTGAACGTCGAGCTGAAGAAGAGCGTGCTGCACACAATGCTACTAAAATGGTAGAGTATTGCAACCTAGGTATCTATTAGAGGTCCTTTTTATCTTGCTTCTGACTGCTGTCAAAATGAATAGGCAGCGGTAGAAAGAGAAGTAGAACTAGAGCATCGAGCTGTTGAGTCATCTAATGCTCTAGCTAGAATCCAGGTAGTTTTTATGTGCTATACATCTGTTTATCCGATTATCTACACCTTAGTATCTTTCTTGTTCCTTTTTCTACTAAAATTCACGAGACATTGTTCCTTACTGTGCCACCTGTCAGAATGGAGAATTAACAAAGTATAGGAATTCAACATGTGAGCTCTAAATTTATTTTCTAAAAGATATGGTTTTACTCAGAGTAATGTTCAACAATTGCTCTCACAATCTAACACATTTTGGATCTCATAGTTGAGTCAAGCAAATATCACTTTTTTACTCCTAAATGATGCATGTTTCTGAAGAAAATCTCAATTGACTGAACGTATACAAAAAGGATATTCAAGCTTCAGCGTAAAGATTCTATTGATTAACCTAAGTCTTCTTATGTCAATGTATTAGAAATCTGATGTTTTCACTTTGTTTAATCTTATTTTATTTGTTAATATTTAGAGAGCAGCTGAGGAAAGTACATCAAGAGCAGCAGAGCTGGAGCATAAATTAGCTTTGCTTGAAGTGAGATAGACCTTTACTCAATTTAGATGGTTTTGACTGGGAAAAAAAAAATCAAATAATATATATATAATACACTTTTAACAGGTAGAAAATTCTTCTCTGAACCAAGAGCTACAAGATCTTGAAGCTCGTAACCGACGTGAGCAAAAGAAGTCTTCTGAAGAAGCCAATCAAATCCTTCAAGTAATATATATATATATATTTCTTTTCTGTCTGTTGACTTCATGCATAAAACTAAATACAGCTGATGTATCAGCAGAAACTAGAAAACATTGATTTTAAATAACGCCTGAGATTGTTTCATCCATTTTCCATGTATTCATGAATGTGCATGTCTGCTGGGGTCGATTCCTAGCAGGTGTAGAATGACCTGTTGGTTGCCTCAACTTCTCCTTGCATGCGCTGTTGTTGCTTGGTGAAGCCCCCCATGTTTTACCTCCCTTCCGGATGGTCACCCTCGAGGGGCTGCCAAGGTGACAGTTTCACCTTTGCTGCCGATGAATATGCATGTACTACATACGGAAAGGTTTAATTAAAGACCATGTGCTTTTTTGGCCTACGGCTATGTTGATTGCACAGTGAGCATTCACAGATTTTGTAGGTCACAATTTTCAATTCTCAAGAATTCCTACATATGGTTTATATCTTTGTAAGACTTGACAGATGACTTACCCTTTTGCTGATGGGCCACCTTTTAAGCACTATCCATGAGCATCAGAAGAGGTTAATACCTTCAGGCAATTTTGTCCACTTATGGCCTTTATTTTTCTCCATTCTTAAATTTATGTAGGATCCTTTATAGGTGGTATTCAAGATTCTTCAGTTTATTTAGCAGGATAAGATCCTCATAGCAGATCTTAAATAGTTGGAATTCATGGCTTGTTTTCAGGATTCTTCAGTCTTCATTGTGCAAAACCGTTAAGTTTCTTGTAAAAATGAGCTGTTGACCATATTATTTACACCTTTAATCAGCAAATTCAATATTAAAAGAAATAGTTTATTTTCACTTTCTTTTGGTTATAGTAATATCAGTACAAGTTTAGCAATGAGGTTACTACAGAAGCACTGAAGCTACTAATGAAGGTCGAATAATCTTCGTCTCGTGTTTTTCAAACTTAAGATGCAGGCATGGCAGGAAGAAGTGGACCGTGCACGTCGAGGACAAAGAGAAGCAGAGAACAAGATTAACTACCTAGAGGTACTTTCCTGATTCTTGACTTTGTTGTTACTACTCCAGACACACCACTACGTTACTTCACAACTCCAAGATGTTAAGGCTTATATGAGTGGAACTCTATTCTTGTCTATCACCTGAGTTTCCAATGCAACATTATCATGGTAATTATGGTTTGACAGGCTGAGTTGCAGAAGATGAGAGTAGAGATGGCTGGGATAAAAAGGGACTCAGAACACTATTCAAGACAGGTTTGTAGATTTTGATTTTCTTGCTTCATATCTTTTATCATTTCCTTTTCCATTCATGTATATGTGGATTGTTAAACTCGGCCAAGCCATTTAATCATCATAGTGGTAACTTAAGGATTATAAGCAAGATAGCCTCATTTGTGATCTATCTCAGCTTTGAACATCTCATTGCAACCAGATTTATCACCTTAATTTCTTTTGAAAAAAAATTCATCTTCATCTTGTTGTGTGACACTTGGATTACGAAGAACAAATAAGCTACAATGATTTAAGTTACTTGACATTCTCTCCGTGCAAAATATCTTTCTTTACTTTAGTTAACAAATTAGGTGCTCCTGCTGATTGCTTCTACAATTGTTCTGGCATATATTTTGCAGGAACATATGGAACTTGAGAAACGATATCGTGAATTAACTGATTTGCTGGTAAGTTAGTCGTTACATACTATTAGGGATACAGGCTGCATTTGTTCTTTGCTTGTGGGTATTTCCATCTCATGAATGTTTCTGCAGTATCATAAGCAGACACAATTAGAAACCATGACGAGTGAAAAAGCAGCTTTGGAGTTCCAATTAATAAAGGAGCAAAAACGCCTTCAAGAATTACAGGTCATAATTCACATACTAACATCTTTCTGTTAAAAACTACTAGTCTCCTTTTCTTAGAAAGTTCATTATCATCTGACATTTAATAATGATCTCTATTGGATAGATAGAAGCAGAAAGGAGTCGGGTTGCCAACAGAGCTTCGACATCATGGGAAGAAGATACTGACATAAAAGCTCTGGAGTAAGATAACTTCTTTTTATGATCCTTCTCTTTTCCTAATAAACCAAACGGTAATCTTGATGTCTGTAATTGACAATAAATTCTGCATCATAACGCATTTGTTAGAATAGATGTGACAATTTTATGTTATCTACCCAACTTAGCCGAAAGAATGGTACCCCTAGAAAATGATATCCAGTACTACCTCACAAGAAGTATTTATTGTGTACTTCAACTTGTAGCATATTTTAGATGTAAGGCTTGCTTTAACCAAGGAAATTGCTATTGCTATTTCTGTAAAGGTCCTTCAACATGTCATTCCGTTTTCTTCATTGTTCGTAATGGTTGAAGCTCCACCAAACTGTTGCAACTAATCGGTGTTTTGCAGGCCTCTTCCCTTGTACCATCGACACATGATTGGAGCACACAAACAGGTGAATCTCCTATTTCATATCCTTTCCTCATTTCCTTTCCCCCCATCATACCTTTTCCCTATCTGCACAGTTGCAAAGAGCTGCAAAAATTTTAGATTCAGGAGCTGTCCGTGCCACAAGATTTTTGTGGCGGTATCCAACTGCTCGAGTCATCCTGCTATGCTATCTGGTCAGGACTGTCATATACGTCTTTCTAAATGAAATTTAGTTGTGCACGACTCAAAAGCATCTGATGCATTGGGCAAATTGGATTTTTTATTTTTTTTGCAGGTATTTGTGCATCTCTTCTTGATGTACTTGTTGCATCACCTTCAGGTTTGAATACCCGTTCGAATACCCACTCCATTTTCATTCTTTTTCCCTCGACAATCTCTTCTTGATATGCTGTGTTATATATAGCATGCTGGTGTAGTCTTTACAAAGAAACTTCTAAATTCCTCTCTAATGTATAGGAACAAGCAGACAGAGATGCCGCCAAAGAAGTTGCTGCTTCTATGGGACTCAAATCTGGCTTGGCTTAAGGTGGAGTTCAGTTTCAGGTTTACATGGTCTCCAATGTCGACTCGTTCCATAAAATACTTTTCATTTTCCCCCTTTGTCTTCTTATTAAATGTAAATGCTAAATTTTTTTGCTCGCAAATCATTTTTTTTTTAATAACCATGACAATGCATTCGCCTCAAACTCTTGATTGGTATTCACAAATCATGAGAATGGAAATGTTAGTATGAGTTGGATATCCAACTAGCTTGTTCAGTTTGTCTGGTTTCCTGATTGTGTACAGTCGCTCACTTGTATGGAACTTTTTTTTTTTTTTTTAAACACTTGTTTAGTCACAATTATTGTTCAAGAAGCAGAAGCTACTGTTAATGCATTTAAAGATTAAAGAAAATGTGAAATAAAATAAGGAAAACACCAAGTAAACAGGCCGAGCTCCGTGGGGTGACGCAAGGAGCATTGGCGGCCCTTGCCAGGCGATTGGGCAGACGGCTCTTGGGCGTGCGGAAAACTAATGGACACCAAAACCATGAGTAATTACAATTCCACAATGCCAATCATAATATATCGATTCAAGTAGAGCTAAAATTTTTCATTTATAATTACATGAAAAAAAAGAGTATGATTAAGATTACAAACATTTTAAAGCAAATCCTCCCAAAACACAGATTGAAGGAGAACGACACATGACATTTTTCAGTAAGCATCACACTTTGTCATCATGAAACCACCACCTGGTCTCCTTGGGAGATCGGCCATTCCGACAGGTCTTCACATACCGATCGTTATCGGGCGGACGTTGCTGCAGCCATAGGACGGATTTCAGTATCGATGTCATCAAACATGCAAATGCTCAGTAATTTAACAAGCGAGAGTGCGTAGAGACCTTCACAGTTGAACTCGATAACATGGACAAAATGCTGATGCACACGGAGCTTACAGTCATTGCTGGAGACCAGGAGTCATACAAGATATCTGTTGAAGGCACCAAATGAGAATGTTAACATAATAAATATTTCAGAAACTATCTCATGATGTTCTTCTCCCATTCGCACCAAATTTATGTATGGAAAAAACAAAATACAGTAAGGCCTCAGAACTCAATCTATTACGAAACAATTCCATCTGCATTTGACTACTTACAGGTCTTACCTTACATCGATATGGTATTGTTATTCCAATGGAATTCGATTTGGTTTGGTAAGAAAAAGAACTGAGATTTTTAGATTTCTTGTGAAGTTTAGATCCTATGCAGATAATTCATTTTAGTAATGCAATGTGCATCTGTAGAGTGAAGGAACCATGAATTTTCAATATACTCGTCTTGTAGATCAACAACTGGATCTTTACAAACATACATATTTTTGTAGTTCTTATTTCTAACTTGATAAAGAATAAGTTCTTTGTGTACATCTTGCTTGAGAAAAATAGGCTCTTTCGTAAGTTAGACTAAAATCAGTCATACCATCACTTGTTATATATTAAGATTATTTATCGCCATGCAAGTTTCTTTACCGAAAACAACTATATGACCTAGCAATAAAGAAGATGAAGATGATACAGAAAATAGTGGATTGGATAGGACATCAAGTGATTTTTAGTTAGTTATACAAATTGGTGTAGTTTTAGTAACTGATATAGTCTCGAATAGAGTTCAATGAAAGCATAAAATTCCTGTAGCAGACTGCGAATAGTTGGAGTAAACACGATTTGATGATGTTCATGATATTGTTTTCAGTTGATGTCGCTATATAGTATTCTAATCCAAATAGCAGTGAGGACTATGAGAAAGGAAACATTGTACAAAGTAGAACATCAAATTAACGAGCAGTTTTGCGACATAGAATTCAAGCACGAAAAAGGATAACGATTAAAGGACAATCTAAATTCAGTTGATGGCCATATAGAACGCTATCATGACAAGAACCAGAAATAAAATAACTCTGAAAAAGTATCGAAAAGCTAGCTTAGAGAGAACCTAATATCTATCGAACAATTTTGAAGGCAAAACACTAGTCTTGCAATTTGCAATGGAATAATATTGAGTAAGCTTTATGATTACAGTAACTCATAAGATGGTATGGATAGGCGATGTAAAAACTATAACAAATACACACTTTAAAGAAGATAAAATTTATTTAAATATAAACGAACGACGTATGTGGATTCATATAGCCAACTTGTTGTTGTTGTATGAGTTAAGATCACTATTGTTTTGACTAAAGCAATGTGAGTTACCTAAACAAATATGGCCGTTGCTGTAGATGTGCGGATGAAGAGGCGCAGGGTGCAAAAATATGACCTGAAATTAAACCCTAATCAATCAAAACCCTAATTAACCAGTCTCAGAAAGAAGTTTTCCCCCCAAATTCGGCTTACTTGCGGTGATTCCATGGGATAATGCTCCGGGAAATCAACCTGCAGCTGGTACTTCTCGTTCGTGTACAGCGTCCCTGGCGCTCCGATCACATCAACCACCCACCTTTGGGGGAGAAAAAAGAAGGCAAAAATCAAACAACTACCAAAAACAGAAGCGAAAAGGACGCGGAGAACAAGCGGTGACAACCTTTGGAGATTATCGGAGACCTTGTGCTTGAATCCCGCCGGAGGGCTGACTTGCCACTCCACCAGCTCTTTCTGGAGCCTGTTGCAGGCGATCTTGCCCAGGACCTGCGATCGCCCGACGCCCGTCACGAGAAATCGACCAACGGAAAAAATCTAACGAGCAAAGGAGAAACGGAGGGAGATAGAAAAAGAGAAGTACCTTGCGTGATGCAGCGGAGGAGCTGGTCATGCTTCGACAGGCGGCGGGCAGTCGACGGCGGCAGCAACAGCAGCGAGGGAGACGCAGAAAAAAAGGCGTGCTTTTTTGTTCTAATATAAACAAAATTTGTCCCCTTCCTGCGCTGGTTTTTTTATTGGACGATATTGGCCCTGCCGTTGCAGTTATCTCTTTTATTGACATTTTCAAAATTTTAAAAAATAAATTTAGACATGGCAAATAAAATAATCATTAAATAATTACTTCCAAAAAATATATTTAAATAACAACTGATCCATTGACAATCTATTAAATCTAGAGAAGTTATACATATTCCTTCCTTGACTAATAATTATTCATTCCAAGTTAATTACAATTTATTAATCCAATTATTCCTTCGTGACCTACTTAATTCCCAATCCTTCTGACCTACTTTAAGCAATTTGTGTTTTTATTCGCAAGTTGCTTATGCTTTGATAATGGAGATGCTAAAAGAATAATGAACTTTTGCCATGAGTAAAGACAAGTTGCACAAAATGCTCATCAGCTACCAAGCATATGTTAATATTTAGTTTAGTGGCAAGCCAATTAGATTTAGATCAAGATCTCTAGCTAATTGTACTGTGAGGAGTTTAAGTTTGTATGATGTTCGATAATAATTTTACATTCGATACGAGTGCGTGAATATTTGGTGGATGAGATTAAAAGGAAATAAAAGTAAAAGGTTATGAAATAGAGTGGGCAACACACTTTAAGAGGCATCTCAACAAGTTGGATAGTGGTGTATGTTTTGGTAGGTATTTTGGATTAGTGAGTGAGGTCTGACTAGGAAAGATGGGATCCTTGTGTTCATATGTATGTTGGTGAAGTAAGTCATATATGCAATTGCCCCTTTGAAGTTGTTTAACTGGTTTTAGATATTGTTTTATTAGATAATATAATTAAATAGGTATACTATATGATCATGTTTAAAACTGGACGAATGACGCTGAAAAACACGAGCGACGATAAAACGGATGACAAGTAGACCGAGCAACGACTATCCGAGCATGTGGAACCTCGTCCATCTGGCACCTGTACGCACTCGCACAGATGAACGGAACATTAGAGACCGAACCAGGGAATGGGTCCCCGCCTCTGGTACTCCGACGCTCAAGTCAGTGGGGTTATCAAAGAAGATAATTACTGACAATGAATAGTAAAGGCTCAAGTATCGATCCGTAAGAGTGAACATACCTGAGACGGATACCAAAGGACCCCCATTTATAGTGGGGAGCTTATCGTTTGGCACGTGTTATAACGTGTATTAGCCAATAGTGAGCTGTCACGTAGGATGCTCTAATACCTTTCTTCATTGGTGTGCCACCTCTGTACACGTGTTAGGGATCGGTGGTACGTTCTATACACTGCGCTATCTGCATTGACACCAATAGTCAGCTTGTTTTACGCTGAACGGCTAAATGGGGCATCCTTCACTTATGTACCTCGTCTGACTAGGTGGAGCTCAAAGCCCTTCTGTCGCCTCCGCAGGGAGCATCGTTGTGCTGACGGGTTGAGTTGCTCACCCATCAGGGAATACTGTGCTGACTATTGCTGAAGTTGTTCGACTGATTGGGGCTCCAAGCAGTTTTGTCGCCTCCATGCGGAAGACCGGTATGCTAATCGGCCGAGCCACTTGCCCGTTCAGGTATGCTATGTTCTTGACTGCTGCCAAAGCCTCCTGCCATCTGGCGACTTGCTGGTCGTCATGTCCTTTGCCACATGGTGCATTTCTAATCACCCCATTATCTGCCATGCATCGCCCAGCTGACGACCACATCGTTTGCCATATGTTGCCCAGCTGGTGGCTACATCACCTATCACGTGGCCCCCAGAGGGCCCCTCTTACCTTACCGGATCACAAGCCTCCACTTCAAATCTGGTCGAAGGAAGCAAGAAGTCTGACTGATTGGACAAAATGTGTGTCTGTGACGAGCTTTGACATCCTTCTGATGGTGCCGTTCTGACCGATCGGACGCTAGGCGGGGGCAGATGGGTTGCTTGGCCTTTGGTGTCCTGGTGCCGCTATCCCGACCGAGCGGACCGTTGTGATGGATAGGTGTCGCTTCGCCTTCGGCGCCTCGAGAATTGTGCCAATCATGGGGCATTAATAGGGTAGATTTGTCGCTCATTCCTCCAAATCCTTTGCCATTAGTACGCACGATTGTGCTATTAATGTCGATGTCACGTGTCACTCGCTGATAGGGC
>JBBPFP010711686.1:0-16067 GCA_037974795.1 Kaempferia galanga | reverse complement strand
TGTCTTTCATCAAGAAGAAGCATAAGGCCTAGGTAACCAATTCGTTTCTCAGGAAATCCAGCAGAAGCTATCAGCTTGAGACATTCCATTTGACCAAAATGTGTTGGATAACCAAGCATGTGAATGAACATGAGCTTTGCAATGTTACGGTGGCTATAATCTTGATCATTCTCACTGATAGAAGAACGGATAGCTGCACATTCTTTTCTTACAACAGCACGCTCTTCTGCAGCAGTTTTGCAGGCACGAATGGCCTTAATCATATCCCTGAAATAATGTATAACATGAAACGCTAAAGTTTCATTTTAACATTAAGGTGAGATCTCAAAACACAAACTCCAAAACTACTGTCTGAAGTCCAACAATCAACACTTTTGAATATTCACTAAAAATATTTGTCTAAGTATGTCTTAGAATGTGTGTTATCTCTGTGGCATATCCATTATCAATGCACATGCTTTTCAAATACTTCAAAGTTTAATCTAGAACTGTTGCTTCCAAGTTCAGGTGAAAAAGATGTATGATCATGTTTAATCTTAAACATGGTTGAGCTCAATGGAAAAAGATCCATCTTGCAAACCCCGAACAGTTAGGACTCTACTTGTGACATTTTCATCACGTAATCCCTACTTTTCTCAGTGGTACACTCTACAATTCAAAATGTAGTGCGTATGTTAGCTATGCAAATTTCTAGGCGATGACGACACCAACAACCAAGCTTTATCCCACTAGGCGGGGTCGGCTATATGGATCCTTTTACGCCATTGAGCTCTATCTCCTACTATATCATCATATATACTTAAATAAATTTTATCTTGTTTTATTGTTACTAACCAGATCTTTTTTTTATCTTCCTCGTTTGATATGTGTTAGAATAATTATAAATATGGTTAGGGATAATTTAATATCCCTAGGTATGGATAGGAATAGTTTAAATATCTCTAATTATGTCTAGAGATATTTTAGATTAAATTTTTAACTTATTTCCATAGAATAGGTCAACCCTATCTTTGTATAAATAGGGGTTCCTTCATGTAATAAAGCATGTTCTAATTCCATAAAGTTATACAAAAAACATGCACTTCATGGGCAGAGGGAACTCTAGACCAAGTATTACTATAGTATGGCAGATTTTTACAAAGCCAGTATAATTTCCAAGAACATATTTCACTTGAATAAAAAAACAATATTTTAAAATTAAGAAATAAAGAATACAAGCATATTCTTAAAATAAAAAAGAATTTTTTTCTATAAGGTTTAATCTTGAATTGTGCTGGAATTTCAACGTCTAACCGTAAGGATATGGTTTCTATATGATGCAGTTCACTACTTATTCAATTGAATTATTAATGACAATATAATTAATTTTATTTAGTATAAGCTGTTTTTATTTTTAATTAAAAATTTTATAGTTGGTAATTTCTTAATAATTAATTAGATTGCCATGTGTATATTTATTGATGAATTTAACCAACTCAGTTCAAAGTTAAGAATATTTACAACCAATTAAATTATTTTTTTAATCATTATCCACTAAGAAGCTTTATATTTCGTTCATTCCATAATGATTTACACTTATAATCAGCATAACTTTTGCAGCTAAAATGCTGAAATAAACGATGAGAACATAGGAGACTCCTTGGTCCTCTAAAAATTGAGGTACATTTTGTTTTGATTTTGATTCCTAATTTAACTAAAAATGTAAAATATTATAAAGAGAATTCAAGCATTTTCAAAATTTGGAGATGTAAAATATAATATTTTTAACTAAATTAGAAACTCCTCCCATGGCGAATAAACTCCATCATGGTCGGTCCTAAGCCCGTATAAAGGAAAGTAATGTCTTGATAACAACCGCTAAGTATCTATGAGAATTTGAGTGTAATATTAAATATGTAAGAGTTGGATAAGAACATGCATTATAAGAATACTGGCGGTCTTATATTTGAAACATATAACGTGTGAACCCACATCGACAAAGCAATAGAGGTAATAGGTATGATGATCAAGAGAATAATTAATATTTTATATTTACAAGAGACAAAAAATGAGCAAGACAGTAGGTAAAGATGATAGAAAGATTAGGTAAACATTATGGTACACATGAAAGACTAATGAGAAATGAATTATATAATTCGTTAAAAGATGTAACAATAGTTACAAAGGGAGAATTATACCTCTTAAGATAGTAGTACTGAAAGAAACTATTAATATAATTAGCATATACGCACAACAAGTCAAATTAAATAAAGACACTAAACCTCGGTTTCGAGAAATCTAGATGAGGTAATACAAAAAAAAATTCGACAAACGAGATAATTTTAATAAGAGGGGAGCGAAATAGGCATGTAAGAGTTTGAAATCAGAAATATTATAGGATGCATGGGCCATAATTCTGGAACAGCAAAATGAAGAAAGAAAAGCAATATCGGATTTCAGCATATGAACTTATAATAACTAATATATTTCTCAAAAAGAAAGAAGAACATCTGATTACGTTCAAAAGTGAGAACAATAAATCATAAAATTAACTTTCGTATAGTAGGGAAGAGTGGGAGAAAAAATTGTAAAATATTGCTTGGTCATCCTTGAAAAAACATAACTACCCAATATAGGTTAGCGGTGTTAGATATGCGCTCAAGAATAATAAAAACGCACATAGCTCCTAGGATCATGTGGTGAAATTTAAAGAAAAAGAAGTAAAATATCTTTAAAGAGAGGATAGGAGCATAAGTATTAGGAGAAATACACAGTGGCTTGAATACAACTGTGATAAGACGGCAGCATCAAATTCGAAAATGGTGGCCAAGACCTACTCGGTGAATTAAGAGGACGGACACAACCAAACAAAGAATTTTGATGGTGGAATAAGGAAGCTGAAAGTGATGAAAAAATGAGGAGCCTATAAGTTAATGTGTACTTGTAAGAACAAAGAAAACTTAAAAAAATATCCAATAACTAAAAAAGAGGCCAAGAAAGCAATAAGTGAAGCTAAAAATGAAGCTTTCAAACGCTTGGACGGACAATTTGATACAAAAAAAGGAAAAGAAGCATCTATAAAATAGTTAAAATGAGATAGAGAAAAACAAAGCATCTTACCCAAATAAAATGTGTTAGAGATGAATCCAATAAAGTATTGGTGAAGGATGAGGAAACAAAAGAGCGACGGAAGTAATATTTTCATCAATTTAGGTACCAAGTTAACTTAGGAAATTTATAAATTTCAGAAGTAAAATAGACGTTAAATGGAAAACAAAATTGAAAAATGGTTGGACCGGATAATATTCCAATACAGGTATGAAAGTGTTTAAAGAAGTATGGTATCGAATAACTTACGAACTTATTCAACCCAACATTGAAACAGAAAATGTCTGATGAATGGATGTTAAGACAGTAAGTACTTTAGTTCTTGTATGAAAGGAAAGGAGACATACAAAATTATACAAACTATAAGGGCATTAAGCTAATGAATCCTTCAAACCTTATGAAAGAGTAATAGAAAAAAAAAAAATAAGGAGACAGATAACTGAAAATCAATGGACTCCAACTTGAAAGGTTGACGATAGATTCATTGACCTTAAAAAACTTTATAACAGAGTCCTAAAGAAAATAATGTGGAGAAATCTAAAAATAGAAGGTGTTAACGTAGCATATATTGAAATAATTAAAAATATGAATGAGGATGTAATAACAAGGGCGAAGACTTCAAACAAATTAACCGAAACGTTTTATAGAGTTACATCATGATCAATCATGATCAGCTCCAAATCCATATGATTTTTCACTAGTAATGGATGAACTCACTAGACACATCCTAGACATGGTGCATATTATTTGCATATGTTAACATTTTAGTGGATGTGGCATGTGAAGAAATAAATGTTAAGCTCGAATATGGAGGGAAAACCTTGGAAGTATGAGGTTTTAAGCTCAATAAAGTAAATACAATTTATGAAATTTAATTTTAGCCGTATTAGACGTAACAAGATAATTGTTAAGAAAGAAAATGACAATTTACTTATAAGTGAGAGCTTAAAATATCTAGAATATTTTTGCAAAAGGATATAGGGGTTGATATAGATGCTTTACATGAGATATAAACAAAATAGTTGAAATGGAGTAAGACGTCAATAGTTCTTTGTGATTATAAGGCACCTCTAAAGCTTAAAGGAAATTTTTATACTACTATGTTACAGGGAGTTGAATATTAGAAGATGAGTCACAGATATGACGATGTTAAGGTGGATATGTGGACATACGAAGATAGACAAAATAAGATACAAAAACATTAGAGAAAAGTTAGGGTTGCACCTATTAAGGAAAAGTTTTAAGAGATGCTTTGATGATATGAATGCGTACTTAGGTGACTAATAAATGTTCCAATTAGGTTATGTGAAACCATGAAAAATATGCACATTAATTGAGAAAAAGAGACCAAAGAAGACTTAATTAGCAATGATAAACGAGGATAAATTTTATTTAAATATAAATGAAGATATAGTAAAGGATCGAGCCCAATGGTCTAAGCGGACCTATATAACCAACCCACTTAGTGGAATAAAAACTTGATTGTTGTTGTTGCCCTAAACCCTAAATTTAATTTAATTTAATATTTATAAAAAACATGAAAAATATAAACCTTAACTTTAACTCGTCCAAATCAAATTTAAAAAATTTTCATTCAAGATTTTCAATAAAATTAAATTTGAATTTAGTTTTTCCTAACCGGTCAATGCACACCTATAACAATGAGTGCATGCCTATTGCAATCATTGTATATCTTTAATAAAATTCTCATATAATTAATTAAAAAATAGTAAAGGAAAAAATAAATTATTTCTCAACCTTTAATGAAATAGATTTTTTAATCGAACCCTTGCTGCTTAAACCAAAACCAAGAGGAGCTCGACACAATTTTGTCAAGCCCTAGCTTTCTCATTGTTTGCTCACACATTCTCTCTCTCTCTCTCCCAATGTCATAGGAGTTGAAACATCAAATAGAATCCTCATTGCAATGTCACAAAAGTTGAAACATGAAATAGAACCCTTGTTGATATTATTTACCAAATTTTATTGTATTTAAATTTTTACATCTTAAATTATTTTTAAAATTTTAGACTAATTAAGTTTAAATGAACTAATATGTTTGGTTGGGTGGGTGGAGTCCATTGAGCATACATTATGATTCAAATTTGGCTCAATTGGACTTATTTGGCGAGTTTAAGCAAGAACTAAGTTTATATAACATAGTTTAGTCGTTCAATTAGATTAGTGGAGTTTTAAGGGGGTTAGGAATTCCCTCTCTCACATACTCTCCTCATCTCCCTAATTTCTCTACCTTCTCACCCATCACAGTGCTAGCCTTTGATCCCCTCCTCCCTTTCTCTCTTTTTGTCTCTCTTTTCGTCTCGTCTCTCACAAGTTCTGATGGGATTCATCGTGTTGGTATTGTCTCGCATGTTAAGTGGCAAAACAATAAATTCCACTCATATTGACCGCGCATAGCTCGGTACTTCAATCTCATATTTCTCATTCCATTTTGCACAATGTAATTGAAGCATTTATTCTTGTAATGGCACGATTAATTAATAACATCCTTGTTGTCGTGCATATCCATTATCTAGTAAATGTGAATGTCAAATGTTACAAGTATCTAAATTTCTTTGTAAAATATTTTATTTTTATTATTTTTATTTCAAGAAACCAGAGCTACGGCACCATTTGTAGATTAATGTACAAAATAATCAAAGAGAAATGTTTGAATATCTAATTTGAACCAAGTTTCATGTAAAACCCAATAAACATAAAATAATTAATCTTATTAAATGGTTAAAGTGGATGTTGTACTACAGCAAATGTTAAAGAAAAAGCATATCCATCTAGCCCTGCAGGAAAGGGAACTAATATTTACATCCAGCAATAAACAAGAATCATTAATAATGAATCAGGTTATAAATGAAAACAAACGTGCGTTGAACCCACTAACCTTATCGCCTGAGCCAGTTATAACCAGTTCATCACTGGGCACAAATTTGATAGTGGTAACCTAAATTATGACAAGAAGTATAGACTCACAAAAGAATAAAAAAAAGAAGATAATTGTTGACAGAAAAGTAATGGGTAGAGGTAAATACCTTCTTTGAATGACCAGTGAGTGTTGATGAGATTTGACCTGATGTCCTATTGAAAAGAACACCAGTTGAATCTATACCTCCAGTAGCAATTACATCCTGTTAGTTATAAATAGCTGGCGTTAGTATAACAATAAATATGTAGATAGTTTCATGAACATGCATTGCTATGTAGGCAGAAGGCCAGTTAAGTACTTAAACCATTTAATGAATCAACAATTGTTAAAGTTGATTGGTTAGCAATTTATTCAAAAATTGAGCAATTAGGAAAGATTCCAATTTATATTTCTATTTATATACATAAACTGCTGCATATATATATAATTCAAATATGTTTAAAGGTTATGGGGGTGCAATATCACATAAGCATGTCAACTGAAAAATAAAGAAGCATAAAATTAACCATTTAGTACCCTACCCTTCGAAACGTCTGTATTGAATTCTTGAATTTAAATAAATATAAAGGAGTGTGGCTCAAATTACAATTAAAAGAATCTTCAGATTAATGTAAAAAAAAACCTGAGATGAGGATGACCATCCTCAAAGAGAAACATAATCACAAATAACAATTAGAACATCCTACCTTGGAAGCATCAATATCTAGAGCAAGAATGCCTGGCTTGTTAGACTTGTGAAGGGGATGACTAGCGATCTGAGTGTATCTGTCCAGCGTATCAACAGGAACCAGTGTTGTTGGAATCTAACATATTATAAATCAAGAATAAGATGCAAGAAAATCCAAGTATTGTTTTTACATTCTTCGCAGCCTCCTCTCATCTTTGTTTAAATAAGTTCTTTATATTATCAATGACTGATCACTACAAAATATGATTATAGAAACATTTTCAATACTATAAACAAATATATATACATATAACAGGGTTGATAACTCGTTGGGTATATTGTTGGTTCTTTTCAACAACAAATAGTGAACAAAAGACAATAAGCAAATCTATCATAAAAAAGAGGGAAATTACCTGCCGCTTTTTCCGTTGTCCAGAAAGCAAAGTATTACATTCAGTAAGTTCTGCAATGATAACAGGATTAATACCAGGACGAATTCTCTTCTGGTCAAGACCTAACTCATCCACTGCAGCTGCATGGTCATACAAAATGAAAATAAGTTTTAGTTATAAATGTGTAGTTTAACATATAGAATTTAGCAGGCTCTGGACCTCTTTTGCGGTCACTGATAGCAATTGCATTATTGGCTTCTATCCTCTCTGCCTGAGCCAAAAGCATTCTTGCATCGTCTCTTTCCTTCTTCAGTCTTGCTATAACACGGCATGCAGCATCATGCTGGAGTATAATGCAGTTAGTACAGAACAAGTTGTCTGTCCTAAGAGTGATTAAATAATATAAACCACAAAAAAAGAAATAGCCAAGATTAAAAACAGTCAATATCAAATTTTATACAGGTTTCATGGGTAGATATGTGGTTGCAGGGAAGACAAAGGAACATTTTTGAATGGAGTGGACAACATTATCATTTAGAGCTTCAGAATCCAAACAAAAACAATGGGAATTTACTTCAGATTGGGTTTATCCACATAGAGCAGATAAATAATTGAGAAACAAAAACAATAAAGAAAAGAAAGATGGATGCAATCCATAAGTTGAGCTCCAGACAGGTATCCTGGTACAACTACATAACAGAAATTAGGCACTTGCGCAGAACTTAGACATCTATGTTCACCATAAAATTGCCATGCCACTAAAGATAACTAAATTTAGTGGTGAAAGACTGATTTAACCAAACTAGAACGCATAGCATTTGACAATAATACTTCACAAGAAAAAAGCCCCCATTCTCAATTCCTTCGAAGTGTCCAAATTTGAGCTTCTATGCTCTCTTTTCTTCCCTCTTTTTTTCCATCTCCAATATTTTATAGCACAGCTTAAATGTGCATTGGATTAACTTGTAACACAATCATGTCATGTAATTGAATACAGATCACAAATAAATCTTGTAACAACATTAACTAGTAGTCATTAACATCAGAAAATTAGCTAGCACAAAATAAAAACTCATAATATAACCAAAATGATTCAGAAGATATGTACATTCACCTTAAATAGGATTCAGTGGCACGATCATATCTATGTAGCAACAAAAATGTAATCACTCTTGCTGATAAAATCAATTTGTTTCAATTCAATCTCCAAAAGTTTTGGCCATAACTCTGATGAGCATCTTGGCCAGAACTTTAGGCAAATATTAGAAATTGTTAGACAAAGTTGCAAGTCAATATCTTCTTAAGAATTGCACTGGCATCTTGTTCCTAAACTTGGTAGTCAGTATCATCTGGGAATACCGCCGCTTACTGAGACAAGCATCTTAATAGTAGAACCATGGCATCCAATTATATATTAATATATGGCTAATTGGTGACTGAAAACAAGAAAATACTACAGGTAGATTAACATCCAAGAATTAATAGCATCTAAGAAAAAAGAAGGTATGCTGTCTCAAATATTATAGAATTGTGGGATAACAAAACATTGTAATGCTTCATTGTGTTAAGATAACCATTATAGGTTATATATAGACTCATGTTAAACCTTAAATCTACAACTATTAAAATGGGATCCACGAGACCAATTACACTATTAATTTAATTCCTCTAACACTCACCTTCAATCTGAAGTATAGATATTATCTATGGCCAGCTTCTTATATAACTCAAAAAGTAAACTACACAGCAATAGTGAGACAAGAAACAAACTATTTGCATACAGGCAAAAGAAAGTCAATGGAGCACCCAACCAATTGTCTCTTTGACCTCATCCAGCAAAGCTCTAGAGATAGTTGCCCACAGGAGTTGTTCCCTTCGACATCACCATCTAGCACATCAATGAGAGAGAGGGTAAGAGGGGATGAAAAAGAGAGATCAGAAACTAATCTCTGAAGTAGGTTCCTTCCTTAGTGTTGACCAAACTTACATGCAATACTACAGGAAAGAAAAGCACTCCAATAAATGGATAGATAGTCACATGAACTAATTTCATGAGTGGGCTTATCCTCAAAGCGGTGATTGTGTTACCACACGATAATAATTGCTGGAAAAGGAAAGCACTTAATGGTCCTAGAGGAAAAGAAGAAAGAAAGAAAAATGATAAGAGTGGGATGTCACCCTGAAGCGCTGATTAGATCAGCATGCAATAACTAAGAGAAAGAAAGCACTCAAGGGTCCTAGAAGAAAGATGGATCCATACATAACCCAGCTTGACACCTTACCAAACTAAAGGACAAAAGTTGTCCATGTTCATCACTGGCTTCTAGACTGTGCATATGCATCACACAAATAGGATAGCAAGGAATTTGAGGAAACAAAATAAAAATATAATTTCAACGAGAAAACAAATCAAGTTCAATGTTCTTTCAACCTTATGCACAATAAGCTATAATGAAAAAAGTAAATAATTTAATTGAAGATCATCATCAGTAGGGATTGTGCAAATGAACCAAAAGGTAAAAACAAGAGAATTTTCAAACATCAAAAATGCCCAATTAACAACCAAAAAATATTCCTTCTTGGGAATTTTTCATACCTGATACAAGGCATGACTCAGCTCTTGCCTGGCTGTGTACAACCGTTGCTCCAGTGCAAAATTGGATAGCATCAAAGCATCCCATTCCTATTCAGAAAGAAAAAAAAACAAAAATTCTGTTCATTGAGGATGAATAGGTATATGATGTAATGAATGATTCAAGAAGAAAATGGATTACGCACACAAACTGAATGAATAGAGCACAGACAGACTACACAAATTCAACAGTTGAAGCAAGTGGTATGCCCATGTGTTGCATGATTGTTATACAAATCCAACAAAGTTAAAGTATTAAAATACTAAAGTACATCAAACATAAATAATACTAAATTGTAAATAGTTATAAATAATCATAAAGTGCAAATTGAATCAAGTAGAAATACCAAGTCTTATTATAGTCTTCTTTTCAAATTTAATTTATATCCGAGTATGAAAAAAAAATAAAGGAAAATAAATTTTAGATGAAATTAATGAGACATAAATTTCTAGACGTAGTATGAAGACAATATACAAGAATATATTTCAGTGTTGAATAATTAAATAATTTAGATGAAATTAGTGGGATTTAAATTAAGAATAATAATTCAGATGAAACTAGTGGGATTTAAATTGAGAAAGAGACAGAGAAGGTGAATTTGGGATCATCATGGATATGCTTACATGCAATAATAATTAATGTCATTGATAATTAACAAACTTGATGTTACTGTCCAAATCAAATGTTGCAATTAAAACTAAAATTAAAGCCATATTTGAAATGTTTAGTATCACAAATGGAAACCTAAACTTTATTTAAAAAATATTGGAAAAAATGTGACATAGGGAACATTGCTTTTCATATAGTATAGACAACTTCAGATGATTATTTTTTATGTTTTTTACATAACCAAGTAATAATGATGTGGTTTAAACTAGCAAAAATAAAATTTGAAAATTTTAATTCAGCAAGTTTACTTTTTTATAGGTTGTAAGATATTTTTTACTGTCATGGAAAATTAGTTAATTTTCATTATTATTTTCAGGAATAAGTCATTCAGAGAATGTATTAAATCTACTAAGTTATTTTAGAAATTGATTATTATTTTATGGAATTTGTAGAGATAGGTGTAATTCTAAGATTAAATCATAGATAGGCCTATAAAAGGGACCCCCAAACCCTCTTGTTACATTATCTTCTAATCAATGACAATCTGAATTTTGAGTTATGAGATTTTTTCCTATGGGAGATTATAGGTTCTTTGGTATCAAAGTCGTATTCCTTATTTGATGCTAAGACCTCACCTTCCTCTACAACACTTCATATTAATTCCCCCTCACATGTTCACCCTATTGTCTCCTTTTGTTGTCTGCCAATTTGCTAGCCAAGCGCCCATCACGCAACTGTTGGTTGCCTACTGCAACTCTCACTGCCTCATGTAGAACCCAACACTAGGAGAGTGTTCGTGGTTTTTCTTCAACCGTACAACCATCTTTCTCCTAAACTCCTTATGCTTTCCTCTGCAATCCACAATCCTTTAGCTCTTCGTGTTATTCATTGCTATCTACCTCACCACTACCATACCCAACGCTCACATCCGATCTGCTTACAACCCCTTCTCTCTGCACTCTCACTACAACCATCAACCGACAAAAGCCACATAGAACCCGACATTGACCAACTGCACCACCTCTACAAGTCCTCCATCTCAGCTCAATGACACCTCCACCAAAAAGCTGCAACTAACAAAACCTCCCATGACATCTCTTCTCCAGATGCAGCTCTCGTGGGTTTGTTTCAAACTTGCCACTTCTTCAATTCAATCTTCTGCCCCTTCCCATCTGCAAACATGAAATCCTCTACCTCCTTCATTCCACCACCATATCTCAGCTACCCCTATGACGTCCACTGCATTGCCAACCGCTTGTAACAAACCACCACCCGTTGTGTCTACTTCATTCCAGTGGTGTTTTCCTCATTCAACACCACCCTATGATCAAAGATTTCTCAAGCTTACCAAGACATTGTCCATAAAACCACCTTCTCCTATCTCTTTGAGGTTACACCGACATCCAGATGCAACATAATAATTCGCCATCACAAAATCTCAATCCCTAATTCCACTAATAAACTATGCACCTGATAACCATCAATAACCAACCCTCCTCTTGATCTACAAAAATCATCCACAACCCAAGAAGAAGTTCAGTGCAATGGAACATGCGCCCTCCTGTGCATGGTTCTCTGCCAAAGGTCGTTGCCTCTTCTTATGACCGCCTCCTCCACATGTGATGCCAATGACACTCTGCCTTCATCTCTCTGTCAATGTCCTTAATTCAGGAAGCGCAGGCTCACTACAACCCCCTATCCACCATCAAATCCTCCATCTCATGAACTCCTTCTGATCTTCATAGTTCCAGAACCCCCAACTCAAGCATCTGCCTTCACCTGATCACCTGCTAGCATCCATGAACCAGTGGCAGCTTATCTTTCTGTTGGCATTGACACCATAAAAAAAAATGGAGCAAACCTCTTCCTCCTTTCTTTAATGTGTTTCAATTTAACATCAAATATTTGTCTCCACTTTCAAGCAGCAAATCCACAACCCAGCTTCCAAAAGCCAGCCAAAGTCATGCCCCTTAACTACAGCAAGCTTGTTACATGCAGAACGAACACTGAACCACAACCTTCTCTTAGACCAGCAACAATTAAAAAATATTGTTACGTTGCAATCCCCACCATTTGATTTGGTGCAAGACTGTGAATCCAGTCCAGCATTTATTGCAGAATATAATGTACAAGGCAAATTTAGAATCCAATGTAGAGCTGATCAATCTAGTACAAGATTAGGTTCACTTATTTTAGTCATGCTTCTTTAGTCTTGGTGCCAGGAGTCTCCTCCGAAGCATTATTACTTCCACACCCATGGCTACTATAATCTATAGAGATGTAAACATCATTTTCACCTTGTGATTAGTTGTAATTTTTTCATATTCATTGAATGGGGAGACCTAAGAGAAAAACAAAAACAATGAGTCAAAGTTCAATTTCTCAACGAATATAAGAATAATGAAGATGTATTTATTTCTCACTCATTAGAAGGAACATCCAAAAAATATATTGACAAATGAAGCAGATAATAAAGAGATTATGTTCCATGAAGCTCAAGACTCATTGATGTCATATTAATATTCTTTATTTATTGGAAATGATGCCCCTAATCAACAACTCATTCATGTTGTATTAATATTCCTAAATTAGAAATTTTGAAATTTGAAAGTTTTAATTTTTAAGGTTGTAAGATTATTTTGTTTTGAGTTATAACAAATTAGGTAATTTAAATTATAATTTTGTTTGGATAAGTTATTTAGAAATAGGTGCAAGTTTGATTACGATATTTCTGAAATTGATTCTGTTTATCAATTGTTCAGGAATAGATTTATTTCCAATGTTGAGTCATAGTTGAGCCTTTAAAAGCAACCCTAAACTCTCTTGTTACATTATCTGCAATAAAAATTTGAGTTCTCACTATGCAACTAGATCGAGTCATCGAACTCAAGAAAATTGTCAGTTATCACATTCAGATAGTTAAAACACGATTATCAAGATAGCATAATCCCCATTGGAACCAAAGGATTCAGGATACACACACTTTGAAACATTCCTAGAAGTCCAGGGATGCTAACGGACTGGAGAGTTCTTGGCTTCACCACCTACCACAGAAATAGTTTGAGAAGAGTAAGAAAACATGCGACAAATAAAAGAAAGAAACAAAAATGTCTGAACATATCTATTTAATAAACTAATTCTACTCAAACAATTCTAAAACAAAAGTGCTTATGCATATAGTTTGTTCTGTATGATGTATAGTGGAAATGCACACTTAAATACCAAAAACTGATTTTAGAAAACATCACAAAAGATTGCCTCTTTAACTTTCTACTTCAAATCACACAATTTTTATCCGAAATAATCTCGCGCTAAATTAGCAATTGAACTTCCAGCAAATCTAATGGTCCTACAAGAATGGATACCTCCGCAAAGGAATCTTACAGTCTGCACATCTACTTTAGATTTTTTTAAAAAAAAAAAGTTAGCACTCCATAATTAGTTCTTTCCTAGGTGGTTCTTGAGGACAAAAATCAGAATAGTTGTACTTCACCAACAATAACTATTCCTCAACCAAGTTTAAGTACAATAATTAGTAGAGTAGCTAGGATGTATTCAGCAGCATTAATATGTTAGTTTGCAAAAAATTAAAAAATGACCTCTGTTTCATCAAGCTAATGACTGATGTCTCAGATAGGCTACCACAAGTATTTTTGAAGAATTACATATATAGTAGAAACTCCAATTCCTAGAATATATAAAAGAACTTCTAAACCGGAAAAGACACAAGTGTGCCGTAATATCATGTCAAAACTATTTTAGCTTGTCATTGAGTACAAGAAATAATAAACCTGGTATAACAGCAGGAAAACTAGTTGGCATGATTAACTGCAGTAACAAAAAAGACTAAAAGAGCATGAGCTAGTATGAGGAACAAATGATGAATGGTGGTCCCCGGATCTCAGCAAGTTAATTAATCAACATAACAGTAGGTTTACCTCTAGTGCTAATGCCACAATTAGTTTATACAAAAATTATTTTTGCCGTGGATAGCAAGAAAACAACATAACTATGAGGACAAACATTGCAGTTTTAATGAAGATCAACTGTCAGCATAGACAAAGAATCAATATTGCATGGTGGGTTGTGAAACTCCTTCACTAAACAAAACAGACCTAAATGTATTTTTATATACATCAAATCCTTTGAAAAATAGGTGAACATAAGACTGATCGTTATTAGGAAGAAAAAAAAAAGCTAATCAAAGAAGAAGAATTATCAGGCAAGATATGGAAGAACACTAGCAATGTCTCGATATCAACATTGTATCCTTTCTAAGATACATCAAGAAGGCTAGGAACAGTGCATTTCAGACAAAGGAGTTGTCTTGAAACAATTTGACAAAGAAATTGCAGTATTCCGTATTGTATTTGACAATTAACTTGAAGGTTTCTTGCAGTTATAGCTACATTAAGTAGGTATTTGACTCATCAAACTGATGTTGAACAATTGAACTAGTGTTTTATTGATGTTTGATGCTACCCAATAAAAGACTCAATCATTGTCTCGCTATATTAGATAGATAGTCAAGTATTTATATGACACACAGAGAGTACTAGGAATAAACCACAGGGAAGAAAACCATGGGAGAAGGCTGTGGTAATTGAATAGAAAAATGAGCTAGACAACAGAAATTAGAGAAAATGGGTTGACAAATTTTCCCTCCCACTCTTTTATTTAGCACCTCCAGAAAAAGGAAAGTTAAACTCCCCTTGCACTCCAAGCGATCAATCCAGACAAGTAAATCTAGATGTCTAATAGATCACATAGAGAAATGATGATTCTGGAGTACCATACACTAAATCTACCCAAATGAACCCACAAGCTAGCTAAAGAGTGGACAAATTTTTTTTCAGTCGGACTGCTTAAAAGTTTTGGTTTACTCTATGTGGCTTTCCTAGTCAGTATTGTGCTCCAGGTGTCACATAACAACGATAAACAATAACAAAAAGTCTTGAAAATGAGAATAGAACGACGCACCTTATTTATCTTCACAGCAACGAGATCGTCCATGGTGATCTCCTCCTTAGTGACGGGGCATTTCCCATGGCTCTAAAGAGCGTACATATGAAGCAAACAAACCAAATAAAAAAACAAATTTTAAGTTACAAATAGCATGTAACAGCAAGATAAGAGACGCATTAGGATATAATTTACAGAGCGTCGAATCTTAAGCGATTCCACCTCAGTGAAAGGAAGTTAAAACAATAAAGATTTAGAGATCGGTTACCGCAATGTGGTGTTCGATCAATCGCTTATCAAAGAGATGCCCCGATTTCTTGGAAACTACCGGTTCCTCCGGCACTTCGCCGGAGACTACAAAGAAAAGAGGGAGGAGGTATGGTTAGAATCCAGATTGAAGAGGAGTAGAAAGCACAGAATCCATGGGACTTGGAAGTGGATAGAGGATCAACGCGAAGCTTACTGGCGCAGATCATGGCAGATTCAATTTAGATTTTAACCAGTGAATACGCCAGCAGAGGTGCGGGTTGGCAGTAGGGTTTTGCGGAGGCCTCTCTGGGAGCTTCTCCTTCTCCACGGGACTCGAGGGCCCGAGTCCGGGCGATGGCCAAAATGTCAAGTAGAGCAGCTCCTGGTTAGAGTCCGATGGCTGAGATTCGAAATCCGAATACGGAAAGATATTACATAAACATTGCTAAAAAAACGACTTTTTACCAAAAGGCGTATCTAAATTATCTGATTTATCAAAAGATGTATCAAGATTTCGGATTTACCAA
>JBBPFP010709490.1:0-16075 GCA_037974795.1 Kaempferia galanga | reverse complement strand
ATTATTATTATTATTATTATTATTATTATTATTATTATTATTATTATTATTATTATTATTATTATTATTATTATTACTATTATTATTATTATCATTATTATTATTATTATTATTATTAATGTTGTTATTATTATTATTATTATTATTATTATTATTATTATTATTATCAAAATATATGATAAAATTAAAACAAGTGCTAAAAGTGATTTGTTCCCTTCTAGCGCTCTTTATTATCGGCTTCTAGCTAGGAGTAAATTACGATGGGTGAGAGGGTGTTTAATTTCCTTCGATGCATGACGTGGTAATTTACCACTTAAATGCCGACTCATTATGTTAGTGGCTAAAAACATTAGCAAATGCAATTTGTTTCCGTAATGATTCATTGAAATCTTTATGCTAATGATTTAATTTAAAACTTTTAAAGAAGATAACCTGCGTGCTTGTATATTCTTGGTTAAAAAATGTAATTTAAAAATTTTATTTTATGAAACCAATATTGCTTAATCAATAATATAATTAGGGATGCACAACTATTGGCTTAAATTGAAAAAAACCAATCGAATAAATTTATTTTGTTATAATTATTTGTAGACACATTCGGTTAATTTGATGTTAACTAAAATAATCAATTTTTAATTCAGTTTGATTATGTAAAATTAAATCGGTTAAATAAGTGTTTAGTTAATTGGATTTGGTCATTGACCAAATTAACTAAATACTTACTCCTATATATAATAACAATTTTTTATTATTTTAATATATTTTATCGTTTATTATTCACTGATGAATATTTTAGTTTTTAGTATCTTTTATCTTTTACAATATTATTTTCATATGATTAACACATAAATAATAATTTGATTTGTTATGAAAAAATTATT
Organism: Kaempferia galanga; assembly: GCA_037974795.1. Taxonomy (NCBI): domain Eukaryota; kingdom Viridiplantae; phylum Streptophyta; class Magnoliopsida; order Zingiberales; family Zingiberaceae; genus Kaempferia; species Kaempferia galanga. Next base: position 15,194 of record JBBPFP010709490.1, on the reverse strand, counting down.
TTAAATAAGTTAAATAATAATTATATTATTTCATGAAATTTGATATTTATTATTATATCTTTTAATATTATAACGCTCATAAATTTTTTGTTTGAAACCTCAAAATCTCCATAGAAAAAAATGATATCATGGATGACAATCAGAGTCCAATAATTATAAAAATGATATTATAAATTATAAATAATTATAAAATATATCATTTTTTAAATTCCAGACACTCAATTAATGTTCGCATTGAGAAGTCAAATTATCTTGAAAAAGAAAGACACACAATAATTAAAAAGTAATTAAAGCAAATTAAAAAAAAAAACAAAAACAATTATCCATTACCTTCATCATTCACACATCAACTTAATTATTTTATTTTTCTTTTTCAAAAAATAAAAAATAAAAAATAAATCTGTTCTTCTACAGCATTTTTATTCCGTTGTCTCAAACGAATCCAAAGCTTCTCCCTCACTCCGTTCGTAACTTTGTTTATTTATTTATTTATTTTTCTCTTCTCATCTTTCACTTGTCCTCTTCTCTGCAAAGTTTCTCTTTTTCATGTGTTCGCTTCTTGCTTGCATTCACTTCCATTAACCTTCACCAACTCTCTTCTTGGACCTTCAGGACCCTCCTACTCCTCCTCCTCCTCCTCTCTCATTTATGTGTTCGATCTTTGCAGCCGCCTTGAGCGATCCGCGGTTTGTCCGAGTATTTCGGTAAGTTCCCGTATTGAAGCACCTATTTTGAGCCACTACGCTTTTTCTTCTTCAGTTCTTTGTAGTAGTGCTTGGCACCATTGATGAATCTGGAAACTTAACTGTTTTTGGTAGTGTAGGTATTTTTTGCCTTCCGTTTTTCCTGAATCAGTACTACAAGCAAAAAAAAGGTGGTACCTTTTGATGTTGCAACCTTCCTGCGAGTAAGATCTCATAGATTCTGATAGAAGGCAGCGAGCGGGGGACGGGATTGGAGGAGGAGAGGGACCAAAGCACTTGATTTTTAAAATGAGGTCGGAAACTAGACTAGATTCGGTGGTCTTCCAGCTGACACCTACTCGTACCAGGTATGACGCCAAATCCTCATCAAGGCCTCTATTTCTTGTTCGATGCTGAGGGATAGATCGAGGCATTCATAGAAAGACCAGATGTCCGAGAGAGTGAAAATTTGAGATCTTGTAAGGTATCTATGGTTTCTAAGATGGGGAGATTTGAACCAAAAAAGTGATATCTAAAGAGATTTGGGATAATGGATGTATTTTATTTCATGGTGGAAGCCTACTTTGATGCTGGGATTACTTAAAACGATATGTTTCATTAAGAGATTGAGAATTCTCTTCTTGATCAAGATTAACGCATTCGTGTTTGTCATTTGAAATGGATAAGAATTGAACTGCATGTAGGAGTGTGATATCATTTTGATTTGTGTGCATGCCTCTGCTGTAGACACTTCTACAATTCTTTTATACATCGGCTTGAATAAAACACTGCAAGGTAGTTGTGAACCTCAGCAAGAATACATTGCTGACCATGTCAATTGGGATTATTGGAATGAGCTCTACCTCAAGTTAACATGCTATTAGAGTTAGGCTAGTATCTAAGAGTCATGATGAACATGAGATGACATGTTAAAGCTAGGATGTTCCATGCTGATTATCCTACCGACACAATTGCCATGGAAGATTATGTATGTCTATATATTAGAAAGCTGTCCCAATCTTAACAAATTATTTTGAGATGCAATGGACTCATTGCAATTCCATAGTCTTTATTGAGGTTGTTAAACCCAAGAGGAAGCCCAATTCAACCGAAGATGTAAACTGCTATGGCACACGTGTGAAGTGGAGGTTGATCCTCTCATTCTCACATCCTACACTTCTTAATGTGCCCTTTAGAACCAACATCTCTAGAGGTAAATCACTTATTCTAATACCCCATGTTAATCCCACCAGCCAGCCCAATTCAATCCAAAATGTAAAATGCCAAGGCGCATGCGAGGATCTCTTAGAATTTAAACATATCTTAAGGACCTTCAATTTGTGATGTGAGATTTTGATGTAGGGTTTTATCCTATCCTTCTCCCTTTGTGTTCTCTTTAGCATTGGTCTCTTGAAATTTTATCTCTAGCCTTTGTTTTACGACTCTCTTTAACAATAGTCTTCTTTCATCAGGTTTGATTTGGTAATAATATCAAATAATAAGAAAGAGAAACTCGCATCTGGCTTGTTGAATCCATTTCTTGCCCATTTGAAGACCGCCCAGGATCAGATTGACAAGGGGGGCTATTCCATAATCCTTGAACCAGACCCACAAGTTGGTGCAGCATGGTTCACAAAACTCACTGTGGAGAGGTAAGGAAAAATTCTATGAGGTTTGCAGCCTCACAAAGTTCCTATGGAATGACTATTTTTTCCTTCGTTTTCTTTATGTAATCTATATATACTCCATGATATAGCAGCAGCATGTGGTTGAAAGTTAAATGAGTCAAACTTTGAGCTTTAATATTTTCAGATTTGTTCGTTTTGTGAGCCAACCCGAGGTTCTGGAACGTGTGACTACTATAGAGTCTGAAATCTTGCAGATTGAGAATGCAATTGCCATCCAGGGCAATGATAATTTTGGCTTGAGAACTGTATGTCGATCTGGTATTTTATGTTATCATTAAAACTTGTATGGCAATCTGTTTTTTGTTTTTTTTGGCAGGTGGCTGATCAACCGATTAAACCATTAGAGTCCACTCGAGGTACCTTAGGCCGAACTAATGAATTCATTTAACTTATAGATTCATTCCTTGTTCACTTGACTCTTTTTAGTTAAATAATACATTAATCTAGGTGACTAGATATCTCTTAATTTTCCTCTTAGAAAATCTTTTTTTCCCAAAGGGATCGCAATGTCGTTCTATGGAATCATGGGCTTACTCATCAGCATAGTTACCTGATGTACAATTTTGAGCAGTGTAGGTAGCATTTATGTCCATTTCAACAAAGTTGGAGCTGCCGACTGTGTTGGATTCAGTTTGGTGTGGTTCGGGCAGTGATGGGCAGGTTCGTGCAGTGCTTGACACTGCTGACCCTGAGATCATGTTTGGCGCGGGGTCTCAACCTCTGTGCTTGATCCGCCCACCATATTTTTCTATACAAATTCTAATAGTACTTCTTGTTATTAAATGTTTTAATAATTAGTAAAAATATTATTTATAATAGTATTTATTCTATTTTTGGATGTTTAGTATATTTAGAATTGTTAAATATTTTAAAAAGTCCGGTCTGACTCAACCCAAGCTGGCGTTTGTGGTGAGTTGGATCCTGAGTAATTGGGTCTGAGATAGGCACGGCTTGAACTGTCGTCTGGGACTGACCTGACGCAGATTTTCATGGCTTGAAATGAAGCTGACACCTCCCGGCATAGTGAGTATTTTCTTTAGGTATTTCCTTGGAATAAATCATTCATCTCTCCATTGGACAGGAAGATGAACTTCCAAGTAAATATCACACATTGATTATCTCCTTTCAAGGGTGTGCTAACATATGTATTGTGGGTATTCACATTGCCTTGGTTTTTACCATCAAACTTGATTTTATAAGAGTTAGGTGTTTGAATTACTTACTTTCCTTGTTGATCCTCATCATAAAATTTACCCATTGTGGTTCCATTTTGATTCAGATTGGTTCCACTACCATTCTTGGATATTCTAACGTGCTATTATTTCTTGATTTTGGCTAGGCATGAAGACTTCAGTTGATATTGATGCAGAAAAGGCAATAGTTCTATACAAGGTATGGTTTGATTCAACTGCACACATCTCTTTTCTCCATGATATCCATGCACATACGAAACAGTTGTATGGATCAGAAGAGCAAATACAAAAGTTAATCTCTCTATTTAATAAATATTGATAAACTAACATATGATACATCACCAAATTGTCACTAAAGATTGACAAAGATATAAATTTTGACATGCCATATCGAGATTAGTATTTTCTTTTTCTTCTTATTTTGAAGCATTATAACGTTTATCAACATTCATCTACTAAATTGCATCAGAAGATTTCAGAAAGTACCTGAATCTTCAAGAAATATGTGTCAGTATGAACTTGAAAGATCACATTTTTTAAAAATGCAACAGCCCACTTTTCTACCAACAAATATATATTTGTGTATATATACCTAGTGTTCTTCTTTCAGATGTGTTTCTTTTGCAGCCTGGATCACAACCAAATCTACCAGAATCGAATGGATCCATCACACAGGAGAACTCAAAGTATGAGCCACTTAAAACGCGCTTACATTTTGCTGTCCATTTGACTACATTTTACTTGTACTCAAACAGTAGTAGGAGCTTTGCCAAAGGTATGATGGTAAACTATGTCGCCTTGTCATCCAATGTATTGGATTTGGATCACAAAATAATATATAACAGAAAAGAAAAGATGGCACATAGTTTAATATCATGATCATAATGTCAATAGAAGAATAAATCTGTTCCACCAGTAGTTTAATATCTTCTGTGAAATTATTAACTGCTATAAGACTGGTTTTATCTGGTAGTATTTTGGTTATCTTCACTAAATTGTATAAGAATTTTAGCGTAAAGCCATGCTTAATTTTTCTGCAGAGTTCAACTTCTGAGGGTGCTTGAGACCCGCAAAATGATTTTACGGAAGGAGCAGGGGATGGCATTTGCACGAGCTGAAGCAGCTGGCTTTGACATGGATAAATTGGTAGATTTGATATCATTTGCTGAGAGTTTTGGTGCCTCCCGTTTAAAGTAAGTTTCGCCTCTGTTGAGCAATAGCTTTGTGCAATACTGCTGATTTGTAATTCCAATTCTTCCATCTTTTAAATAGGGAGGCCTGCATAGGATTAAGGGAGTTATGGAAGAAGAAGCATGATACTGAACAATGGTTTGAAGTTGAAGCGGCAGCTGCAATGCCCATTCAGCCAGAATTTTCTACCTTGAATGCATCAGGCATTGTGTTTGCAGCAGAAGCTATGACACAAAAAGATTATGTGGATCCACGCTCTCTTTCTGGTGGTGATATGGTACTGGACATTGATGGGAAACCTGGTACTTAATCTAACATGCAATCTGCAATTATTTTTGAAAATAATATGGCATATAAAGAAAATGTTATGATATTTTGATGTGGAAAATTTTCTGAGAATATATTTTGTTGTGGTAAATATTTGTTTCTTTTGCTCAGATAAACACCTTCCTGAAGATGCACAGGTGCCTGTAGGACACCAGGAACATTTTCATGGTCAATTTCAGCATCCAACTTATCCACAATGGCCTTTGCCACCTCCACCAGGTCATCCCGGCTTTCAATCTTATACCACGCAGGGAATGCCTTGCTATCAAAACTACCCAGGGAGCATCCCATATTTCCATCTTCCCTATCATTCGGCGGAGGATCCGAGGTTGAGTAATTCTCGCAGAAAGGGATCTAAAAGGCAGTCCATGGATGATAAACATATTGACACTAGGGGAAGGAGCACAAGATCACACGATGATACAGATCAAAATACTTCAGATTCTGACAAGGATGGATCTCATAGCCATAAATCTCATAGAAGAGTTGTTAAATCAGGAAATAAAAAGTCTAATATAGTTGTCACTTCAAACCTAAATGATATCAGATCCAAGAAGCATGGTGTAGGACAATCTGAAAGCGAATCACAATCTACATCTGAATCAGAAGCTGAAGATTTACAATCTGATATTCAAGAAAGCAAGCACAAGCACTTTGCTGAGATTTCCAAGAAAGAAGTTGTTGGTCAAATTAAAACTGCACAGTATTCAGATGCCTATAGCAATGACAAAGTTGCAGATGTAGACGAGACAGATTCTGGAAATTGGCAAGCATTTCAGAAATTCTTACTAAGAGCTGAAGAAAAATCAAGAAGAGTCGAAGAAAGCATGTTTACAGGAGGAAAAGAGCCTCCAAGGAGAAACCAGATCAGGGATGAAGCTGATATGACTTGTCCTTCTGAGTATGGTGATTCTTGTGACCGCACAATGGGATTTGATTTAGCTAATGGGAAGGCTGCACAAATGAAACAGGTAGCTTTTGAAGATCCGTTGTTAGTTTCACATAATGGCAGAGTGTCAGTGGATCGCCACTTCAAGGAAATAGAAAAGGAAGGAGTATATAGGGGAATGAGTAATGATGAATTTTTGGTAAATGGAAAAGAAAAACAATTTAATGGTATGAGATATTCTGGTGCATACACTGATCATGCATATGTGCATGATGCTATTACATTGAAGAACTCTTTAAATCACATGCCAGATGAATCCTTTGTACTTCCTCATAGGTCAGTTTCACGGGATATTGGGTCAGACATCACTGCTATCCATATGGATTCTGAATTTTCTTTATCCTTTAGCAAAGCTCAAGAGTCATCTAATAAAATCAAAAGTCAAATTAGTTACGAACCAGAAGATGTCTCCTTGGTTACTGAACGTGGAAGGGAGATGGTATCTTTACGGCATCATCCGGCAACTGATTTTGATTTCCGGCATTCGGTTCGAAATTCAGTCAAGTTACAAGTGCCTAACTCAGAGAATCCCTCAATTAATCCGAAAATAAAGAAATTGGACAAGGATAACTTCAAAGCCTCAAAGGACAGTGTGGAAAAAATGAGAAAAGATACACTGTTGAAAAACAGGTCTTCATGTTCAAGGCTTAATCCATTAACTGAAGCACAAAAACGTGCAGAAAAATTGCGTTCCTACAAAGCTGACCTTCAGAAAATGAAAAGAGAAAGGGTAGTTACCATCTCATCTTACGTTAGCTAAATGGCACTTAGAATTGCTTGGCCTTGAATATCTGACATGTTTATGGATCTAGGATTCTAAGTGATTGAAACAATAGTTTTCTATAGTTTTTACCACATTCACTATGTTGTTTTGATTCAGAGTGCTATTGGTGTGGGAGTGTATCCACATCGATATTAAGGGGATAGATAACAGAGGGATAACATCAAGTAGCTGACCACAAATAGTTGGTTCTAATACAACTTATGATATGATGAACTCTCGATTAACATGTGTTATTTAAGTCTCAAAAAACAAAAGAAAAGAGAGAGATAACCTTGTAGTTAATAGAAGCTGTAGATTTTACATCCCTAGTTTATTCTAAATTCTCTTTAGCAAAGTTCTTTATGAATCAATTTTCCTATAAGAGTTCAAATTGCGTTTAAAAATTGAAACTATGTTCCACAATCCATTACTAGAAGTTTTATGCATTGTCCTCAGTTTAATGTTATAGATTTAAGTTATAAATTATTGAATATTACTACATGAAATAATTGAATAAATGCTTACTAGTGCATAATGATTTGGCTTATATAGAGTTTGTTTACCTTTCTACTTAGTTGACTTGGCCAATTTTTTGACTTTTAGGAAGAAGAAGAGAAAAAACGTTTGGAAGCTTTAAAAAGAGAGAGACAAAAGAGAATAGCTGCAAGAAGCAATGCTGCTACTACTAAGTTACCTTTGACTGCACAACAGCCAAAGGCTCGTTCATTAACAAAGACCTTGCCAAATCCTTATAAAAGTTCAAAGTTCAGTGACTCTGATCCCGTTCATTCTTCACTTTTGCATAAATTTCCGATAAGAACCTCCTCAACTGGTGCCAGTGTCTCCCAGAAGGCCACTAAACCCAGTAGATTAAATGGAAGTAAGCATGGAATAACTCGATCAACGTCATCATTGCCTGTGTCAAGAAAACAAGGGTTAATGGCTGAAGCAAAGGCAGACTCTCTTCGAATGAAGAGACTCTCGGATCCAAAAAGCAGTTACAATCAGCATCCTTCCTTAGTGAAATCTGTATCTTCTAATCGATTTCGTAAGCAAAGCTTACCTGATGAATCTCAGAAAAAGATTGCTGCCATTATGCAACTTGACAAGAGAAAGACAGCAACCCTGCCAGAGCTTAAGATTCAAACACCAAAGACTTCAGATAGAATTGGAAAGGAATCTACCAGCAAAGGTTCAATGCAAAAGGGGACTGGAAGCAAACCTCCTCAGACTTTTGGATGTAGCAAGGAGAAATTGTCCAGTGATAATCAACCCAGCAACAGTGATGAAAATCTGGTGATTGAGAAGACTGTGGTAATGCTTGAAAACAATGTGATGACTGCTCTGGTTGCCAGTCAGGGTGGTAAGATGTTAGACACAAAAGAAAGATCACATGGGAATGAGTCAGATAGACACACTATGATTCATCCTCCATCTTCTTCTCTTGTTATAGCTAAACTTGAGGGTGCAGGAAAATTGGATGGGAAGCTGAGTTCCTTTGAGGTATGTTTTATTACTGTAAGGTTGCATATCTTTTAGTTTGTAACAAGATAATTGATTTAGCACAATTACTCCTATTTATGTTTTCAATCTTGTGCAATACATTGTCTTTTCTTGAATACATCATGTTGAACATTAACAGCATCAGTTTCACTAGAGAGCAAAATAGTCGTTTGTAGTTCAGTCAGATTCTAAAGTTGTGTCTGGTGACATTATTGTTGATGGTTTTAATAGCCAATTCTTCGTGCTAAGATAACTATGGAATGAAGAGACTCAGATCCAAGTATAAAAGTATTTTTGATTATTGATCCATTTACATCTCGTATTAAGACAACACACTATTACGTAATTTTGTTATTTCTTTTATCTTACATGAATCATGCATAATAACATTGGATCAACATTCCTTTTGCTCATTAGGTTGTTTCTCAGTCTAGAAATGAACCTCAGAAGTTTTCAAAGTTGACAGAACCAGAAAAATGTTATCAAGTCCCTTATCCTAGAGGAACATCATTGGATGATCCTGTTGGCACTCATTTAGGATATGATGGAGGAAAGACTGTGCAAGAGTCTGTAACTAGTATTGCAAAATTGACATTAGGGAATCATCTTGAAACATGCGAGGAGCCTGTTAGCCAGGAAAAAAAGGGTTTCAGAAAGCTGTTAAAATTTGGTCGAAAGCGACACAACTTAATGGGTGAATGCACAGATGGCTCAGACGTTTCATCTGTTCAGGAACAAACAGTTGCTACTGGTTCCCCCAATGCTGGTAAGATTGCATGATTTCGCCTCGCTTGCAAATATGACTACTTCCCTTGACAAATAATTCAATAACCACAAGTTTGCCGGGAAAATTTATTGAACTTTCTTAGATTGCTCTATCGAAATCATTGAGTCTTTCAACCCACTTATTTTTTTCACAATCCCTCTCTTTTTTCTGTAGCCAATTGAACTTTTTGGAATAAGTATTTATGATATACTCCTTGTAGATTTTTGTCTAAATATCCATTATTGATTACTTCATTCTGTGTTTACTTGGAGGGAAGGAAATAGAAGGCAAATAAATTGGTCTGAAAGAAATAACTGTACTTTTACTAAGATGAAATTGAAGAGAGAGAAATGTTCCCACTTACATATTTGTCTTTGTGATAATTTCCATCCATCCCTCCAATTCAAGCAGAAGTAAAAGAGGAAATGAGTGGAACTAATTCCTTCCTCTTTTGTATTTCCTTTTTAGTAAAACAAGAGATATCAATCATTTTCTTTTTCAGGTAATTTATTGAAGAACCTCATCTCTCAAGATGGTAACCATACTGGAAGCACACCAAGTAAAGGTCAGATGTGTTTCTGAGCTTTCAAGTTGCATCAATACTCATCATCTGAACTCTAATGGCTCTTTTTTATCATTACTATTTTATTTCAATTTGGTCTGCCTTCCTCTAAAAGTCGATCCATTTTTTGCAGCTTCACGATCATTTTCCTTGCTTTCGCCCTTCCGAAGCAAGAGCAGCGACAAGAAACAAGCAGAGTCATAAGCCCACAGTTCTAAATTTTACCAAGTGAAAGATATTATAGATGACAAGTGAGAATATCATCTGTTCTTGGTATAATATTTTTGTTTCCTAATTTTATAAAGTCTGTGTCGTCGTTCTTTTATCTTTGTTCATGTACTCATTTCTATCTGCCGGTTGTAAACTACTGCAAAAGTACTATTTGTGATGTTGGTGATCATTAAATGGTAATATCTTGAAACATCCAACTTGCCTTTGTGTTGGTACAAGAACCTAAATCTTGCCCCTAGGGCGGATTGAGTTGGTTAGCACGGAACTGAGTTGCTACCATAGGAGGAAGGTTTAAATTTCAGCAAAATCAAGAAAAAAACTCTATCCGTATTGGTCAATTATAATTTTTCGATTTACCTTTTCACAGATAGTCATCGGGCCGATCATGTGAAGTTGTTAGAGTGATAGATTCTATTTTTTACTGTTATAAAAATCTTAATCTTTTCGCAGATGGTTTCTATAGGTTTTTGTCTGTGGTAGGGTTTGAAGTTGGTCTTCCATGAGTGTTTCTTAGTTAACAAGATTTGCTAGGAGACACAACAATGCATTCCAATTTTATTTCTCACTAATTCTTAATTTTAAAATGCTTTGGAAATGTAAAATAAAATAAACTCAATCAGCAAGTTATTGCATGAACCGACTTGACTGGCACGGACAATGTTTTAGAAAACTACTAGGGACCGCTTAGTATTTATTTGATAATAAAACTGGTAATGAATTTTAATTGAGTAGGAATAAATTTAGTGATAATTTAAAGGGAGATTATGAAATTAGAGATATAAAATTTATATTTTAATTTCAATTATCAAATAAAATTAGAAAGGAAATAAAAAATTTTCATTTTCATTCCAGTTCCTGTCTAGCAAGCACCTTTAATTTTTTTCTTTTGAAAAATATCTATTATTTCTTTGTTTAGAGGAAAAGTGTAAATTTTATTAGAGGTAAAATAGCATTCAAGCAATAAAATTTTCCCTCTCGAAGGAGAAGCAAAACTAGCAATATTATGCATATTGCATGATGAGATAAAGTTATTTTTAAACATATTTAATGAAAATTTAGCTATAAAATTACATTGATGATTATTTCGTGCTTCGAGCGAAATAAATACAAAAATTAAAAAAAAAAACAAAAAAGCACCCATTTTATTGAAATTGTTAAAAGGGTGCTTCTTGGAATAATCAAGAAATAGATAAAGAAAATCAACGAAGACGCCATCGGTCGCTTCTGCTGACCGTCACGACGATGTCTCAACCCCCCGCTGCGCTGCATCTCCGCCACCGCACCACCGCCTCCCTCCTCCGCCGCTCGTTCGCCTCCCTTCTCTTTTCGCCTTCTCTCCTCCTCGCCTCCTTCCTCCTCCTCTTCTTCCGTTCTGCTCTGCTCGCCGGCACCCTCCGGCTCTCTTCTCTCCCGGACCGCGACCCCGCCATACGCTCCCTCCTACACCGCCTCTCCTTCTCTCCCTCTTCCTCCGCCTCCTCCACCCATCCAGCTCCGCCTCCTCCCTCTTCTCCACCTCCCCACACTGCCCGCCGCCGACCCCCTTTCCTCCACCTCACCCGCCTCGGGACCCTCGATGATGACGGTCCCTTCTCAGACCCTTCCTCCTCCGCCTCCTCTAGCCGCGGGTCCCTTGGCCTCAACGCCTCGTTCCCTGCCCTCTTCCTCCTCGGCGATGGCACCGTCGGGCATCGGAGTTCGACCAAGCCCCCACTCAAATTTAGGGTCCCCGAGTTTGTCCCCTCGTCCCCCTTCGTATTTTCCTTCCCCGACATGGATGGTCTTGTTGGCCTCGATGTAGATCGTGATCGGTTCCCCGATCTCCGGATCCTTGGCCGCGGGTTCGATCTTGATCCTCGAGATGCCACGGCGATCGTTTACCTGCTGACTCTCCTTTCCGCCACCCACGCTCTCGCCATCATTGGATTTCTCCTCACTTACACCTCCGCTCTCGGCATCGTTTTCTTCACCATCGTGACCTCCCAGCTAGGCAGACCCGTCTCCGTCATCAATACCATCTGCTCCGGAGCGCAGTTAGGGATGCGACGGCTCACGGGATTCGTGTTCTTGAGGTGGGCTGCGAGGGATGCTCTGATCCAGTTCCTGTGCATCTGGTTCTTTGCAGATGTGCGAGACCAGAATGTACTCTTCAAGCTCTTTGTCAAGGTCAAGCTCATGCCTTTTTCACTCTCCCCAGTGAATCCATGGCCCGGTCCTTACGATGAGGCGCTTTCTGGTTTCTTCTTCGTCTGGGCTCTGGTTGACACAGCAGTGTCCCTTGTGTTTGCGGTCGTCCCTTCGGTGGTTATTATGGACCATGATTTCCGGCGGCGAGGAAAGGATGTATTGAAAGAGGGCTTTTTTTTGACATCGCTGATGCCAAAACAGGCCATTTGGATCAAATTATTGGAAACTCTAGTTTGTGCTTGTATGGGGAGATGGATGGCAACAGTGTTTGGCTGGAAGCTGTTTGTAACTGCTTTTCTTTCAATCGCAGAAATTTACTTCATGGTAGTTTGGATGGTCTTCTATTTTTCAGCAAGGTGTAAAGATGGAGAATTGATAGGTCGCCCATTTGGGGCAAGAGATTTGGAGGATTTTCTAAATGGCCTCAGGTGATTGGAGCTGATGAGCTGACTGAATGATTTTGTTCAGTAGCTTCCTGTGCTGTGATGCAAATTGAGGTATTACTGTTTTCTCTTCAACCAATTGTTGTAATCACTTTCATTTTCAGGATCCTTTCCTTTTATGCAATGCTATGCTACCTGAGTTTGTCCACAAGGGGCATATTCAAATGTACAGTTTTTGGTGAAATGATTGTTCGCATAGTATCCTGTGTATATATGTAGATATTAGTACAGTGTAGCTGTTAATTTTTGATCTACTGGTTTGGTGTGCCATTGCCTGACTTAAAATCACAGCATTTAAATGTTTCCAACTTTGCTAATTTAGCATGGGCTCTTCCAAATATAATGGCCTTCTTAACTTTACATAAAGATTTGAAGCCCTTCTTTCTTTTTTTTTTCTTTCATGTTTGTCTTTCCTGAAACATACACGTGGTTTTCAATTTGGTATCAGGCAATGGGAGCTTCTGAAGTAATCTTTTGTTATGACGAAAGATTAGTAAATAATATGTTATTATATCTCAACTGAATTACTGCTTTTTATCTTACTTGTGAGAGCGTCTATGTTGACCTTCTGGTGTAAAGAATTGTAGATCAAGGATAATTCAAAGGTGTTTTCAGGGTTGTTCTTTTTTATTTCTTTTTTTCTTTATGATTACACTGAACAGGAGTTTCTCATATCTAAAGCTATCATGTGTATTAATTTTTACATTGTCTACATTTGAAACCATGGAATACTGCTTTATATATTGTTACTTGTTTTATTTCTTAACCTTTGAGATTGTCATCTTTGAAATCTTACTGCAAAACCGTATTCTGTCATTAATGAAAAATTTAAAAAGTCGTGCTTTCTCCTTGTGTTCTTTCCTCGCACTGGAAATCCTACAGAGCAAAGAAATACAAAACGTCACGGAAAGAATAGATCTATTGTTCATTAATCTTATTTGCGAACTTTTCATTTTACTTGTAGAAAGATTACAATAGATACTGAAGAGTTATGTGAGCCATTCCTCCTACAAAAGCAACACCAACCACCAGTGTTGATTGCATAAATACAATACAGATGATTACTTTCAAGTCTGATAAATATTAAATTGCAATAAGAAATCCATTTGTTAGCATGACTTCCTAATCTTGTATATTGCCGAGCATGTTCATTTTGACTGATAGATGAATTAATTTTTTTTGTGAATATAAAAGCGACAAGGCTCTGGCTGACAAAGCATTTTTTTCTCTTTCAACTTTGCAGTCTAAATACTTCTTGAGTGCAAAATGTAAGACTGAAATTAACTAAAATGTGAAGCAAACCTTTTACTATCACCTTTAGGTTAAGCATGGACTGTTCACAACTTGATAGTAACAAAGCAAACAACAGAGAACTTGACAGAGCTATACAATAATAATTAAAAGAACATAACTTGTCACTTTGATCAGTAAGAGGCATAATTGATCACTATTTGTTATTAACGTGAAATGTGAGCAGCAACTTTTGGTTGATGTGCCTGCCAGATTTCAGCATCTAACAATTACATTCTATTCGTTCATTTTTTGGAACTTAGTAAATGATAGATGAATTTTAGCTTACATATGAACAAGTTTAATATCTTAAACAAGATGCTGATTGAAATTATTTGAAGTATGCACCTTGGTTAAGTAGGATAAATCAATAACTGAATAGGTAATGCAACAGAAAAAAAGTAATACTTTTAGAGAAAAGGGAACACTGGTGAATAAAACTCCATAAACTTATTGCTATCCTGAGTTTTGATGTCAACTTGATTTCAAAGTGAAGTAAATAGTACTCCTTTGTTTATTGGAAGCCATGGATAGAATGGACCCTATTCTTTGTATAGCATCAACATATGCAGATTTTGATATTCCAATAAACCTGTGAATCTCAGGTCTTTAATTATCATGGCCTGACATTCCATGTGATTTTGTTGTTTCTTTTTGTGTCAACAAAATCTTGACAACCTAATTATAAATCAATTTTACTTGTAAATTAAACTTAGAGAGGTAAATGTAACTGACAATAATGTGATATATATAAAAGGTAGATGAGACTACCTTAGGGAATTGACCCTAATAATTTCTCCATTCGAACGAAAATCATGTAAAATAATATTAAACTAGTGATCTTTTTCTTTTGAAATATTTTTTTTTTATATTAGCGAGTTAATTAAGCATTCCAAAATTCACTATTCTAAAATTAGCGTATTTGATGAATGGTTGGGTTATGGCATATCTTGTCATCATATCTAAAATTAGCGTATTTGATATTTGAGTGCATTCGTTTATTTGGTCATGCCCACTATTATAGCTCAATGAACTATTAATCTTCACTATATATTTCGTATTACAATAATATAGGTTTTAACAGAGGCAAACTGGAGTCTTATAATTGCAGCGTATGTCTCTTAAAGATTAGTGTAATTGTGAGCGTTAATTCTAAATGAGGGAACATGGATATCTGTTTTTTCGAGGTTTATTACTGATAACTGTGATCTTCTACACTCCTATTGTTTTTAGATTTTTACTAGTTTTTGAATAGTGTAGTTGTGGGTCTCTTTATTACCTGGTCTAAGTGCAATCCTATTCTAGCATAATTATTTTCCCTGAAGTTTGAGATTTTTTTTTTAATAATTCTCTTTATGTCTTTCATCTTAATCTATCATCCAGATATATCAGCTGCTGACTTCTGATATGATTAATTA
>JBBPFP010707307.1:0-16078 GCA_037974795.1 Kaempferia galanga | reverse complement strand
CTAACTGCTGCAGAGCAACATGGCAGATGATGAAGCAGCCATTTACTACACTCCTCCATCTCCATCTGCAGTGCGCCATAAAAGAACAAATTGAAGAAGGCAAAAGAAAGGAGAAAGGAGAAAGGGGAAGCCTTTATTCTCCTCATTATCGTGTCTGAAGCATGCTTTGCTTTTCTCAGACTATTTGTCGTATTCATTACATATGTCATCATCTCACTCATTGCAGCATAATTAATTTGTACAAATCTAAAGGCCGCTCTGAGGTGGAAGAGAAGCCGCAAAGTGCATCTCTAAGACTGATGAAAGGTATCCTCACTGCCAACTCTCGAGGAGTTACCAGTGATTAGAAGCGTAGGGTGCTTGCAAATTGTGGTGGTCCATATGACAATAACCAACCAGTGAGTCGTCCGTGTCTGAGCTAGCTGAGGACGAGCTTTTTGGTTCGCAGTTGTCCCCGGAGTAGAGCCCTCGCACAGAAGCCGGTGTGAATCACGAGTGAGTATATGCCCTTAGGGCATCTGCACTGGGCGTTAATGGTATAGTGTTATAACAGCCTTCCCCGTTAAAACCAATATGGCACAGTGTTAATACTGACGTGGCATTAAACGCGTTCAATTCATTGAACGCGTTCAATGGTGCTCGCGGAGGACGCCGTCCCAACGGACTGCGCAAACCCAACGGCGTCGTCGTCCTCGCGGTTCCATTCCGACTTTCCCGTCGATCCTTCTCTTCCTCTCTTCTCCGATCCCTTCCCGTCCAAACCGATCGAGCACCAGATCCCGTAGATGGCGGAGGACACCGCTTCCTCCCCCGTCGGTGATCCGGACGCCGTGCTGACTCCAAAGCGGCAGCAGCGCAGGGGCTTCGTCTCCCGGCTCCTGAGAGGGATCTTTGCAGCCGACGATGACATCCAGAAGAAGTTGGAGCACATCTCGAAGGAGGAGGCATCGACCCACGCCCGGTTAAAGAGAAGGGCGCAGTCGTCGCGGAAGGTCGCCAGGAATGTCATCTTCCTCTCAGTGATTATCGAGGTGGGGTTTCTGTCTGATCTTCGCTTTGTGATTCCTTCAGAAACATAATTTGATTTGACATCCGTAGATGGGAATCCTTTTCCATGTGGATCCACTTTTCTTGTCACCGAGTCGGATACCGAAGGGGAAGATCTAGTGTATTCAAGAGCGTGGAAATGGAATGTTGATTTAACAAATTCGTAAACGTTCACAAATAAGGCATCTGAGGAATGCTCGACAACTTTGGCAAGCAATTATTATGTTTAAAAAATATTTTATATAATAAATATGTTTAAAAATAATACTATCATTTATTTAAAATAATAATTATTTAAATTATGTAAATAAAATTAAAATTATATTTATTTAATTTAAAATAAAAAATAAAAATGAATGAGTGGATGAAATAAATGTTAATGTTAAAATGAATGTGAGAAAATGAATATGTTAATATAATGTATAGGTGGAATGTGGACCCCACAAATAATGAGTGTTAATGTTAAAACGAATGTGATGTTAAACGGATGTGGATGCCTTAAGAAGTTTTTTCTTTCATACATATAATTTTCAATTTTTTTCCTATTCTTTCAAAAATATTTTTTTAAAGTTTATTCCATATCCAAAAATAGCCAATATGATTCTTTCCATATTCCAATTGAATACTTCACATTTAAAGGGAAAAAAAAAATATTCTCTTTACCGAACGTATCGCAGTCAAAGTTCTCCATAGGACAATGCTTAACTTTACTGAAATCCTCCGCAAGGACATCAATTTGAGTTGAATTTGACTGATTAAATATTAAAATTTCATAAATTTATTTAAAAATCGAGCCTAAATAGATTAGTCCATATGGATTACGGGCTTGTCTGTGGGTGAGCTCGGACTGACTCGCAGTTGGAGAAGATTTTTTTTTTTTCAAAATTAATTAAATTATGAATTATGGATTTATAATGATATACTTATTTTTTAAGTGGAAGTTGTGAGTTTTTTTGTCATTGCCTTGGCTAATATAAAATATGAAAGGAAGAATTATAAATTTTATTAGGATTTTTTATGGAATATTTATTTATGAAATTGTCAAATTCAACAAATTATAGATTTTCTTTTATATTTTTGATATATTGTTTTTTATTTGTGGGGCTAACCTATATAATCTTAACTATTTGAATTGGATTAAATTGAGAATTTTTTAATTCATCTGGACAAACGGGATATTCTGGTGCATAATTCTTGATTCCTTTGTAGTTCATATCAGGATAATCATTGGATTATATCAAAGATCTATGTATTAGTTCCTCTTGATCTGATCTAATGATCCCTCTTAATATGAATCAGTAAAGAATCAGAAATTATGAACTAGAGAATCTACTCTCCCATCTGGATGACGTGCAATCCACCACTCAGATAAAATTTTGACCAATTCAACTACAATTCACCGTGGACTGAATCGTCCGACGGCTAAAACGTCGAAGTGCTTTCAACAATACATTAAATTGTGGCATTTGGAATTTATCTATTAACAATGAAATAAATTAATAAAACAATGGTCTTTATTTTTGAAATTATGACATTTATTAAAATAAAATTGTAATATATATACACAAGGGATAAAATAGAACTATATATAATTATGATATTTACTGAAATAAAACTACAATATTAAAAGAGAATTGCAACATGAGATAAATTAGAACTATAATGCTTATTAATAGTGATAAAAATGGAGGATGAAAATAACAACAATTAAGTTTTATCCCATAAAATAAGATTTACTATATAGTGAAAAAAATGGAAAACATAATTATAATTCTATCACAAGAAACAGATTTATCTCAACAAGCAGAGTAAGAATATATTGTGATCGGAATAGATTCTATATGAAAAGATAGTTAATGAAAACAACAATAGGAATAGTCCATCACTCCGTATTAGATTCTAGTTGTAGTAAAAGAGTGATTCGTTTTTAAGTATCCTTCACGATTAGTTTCTAAATTATACAAAACAGAGATAAATTATGATGACCAAGGGTTATAGGAGTAGTTTTTTTTCAAAAGTATACATCCGTTGAAAATTAATCCATGTCCTATTATAATAAATTTGTCATTCTTTAATCAATTGGACACCGTGTGATATTAGATTTTCTAGATTCTTTATATTCATGTGATCATACTAATTAATTAAGATAATCGTATAGACTAATATGAATATAAATTGAGAAGACAATTTGATTTGTTAAGTAACTGCATGAGCCAATAGATTTTAGGATCAATTTTTAGTAGGCATAAAATACTTTATTAGTGTCTAACTTCTCCATCCAAAAGGTTGTTATACTAAGGCAAAATACCCTCACGATTTTACTAGCTTGTATTTTGCTGTAGGACCGATAATGCTGGACTGTTTAGGGTGAGTGATATCATCTTTTTACTCTAAGAGAAAGCAATTTGATTTCCACCGGGTGTAAATACTACTTCAGGTTATCTGTGCCCCTTGTCAAGGAAGGCTGCTTGACTAAAGCTAAATAAGTTCTCGTGGTTTATCCCTTCTAAAGTGTGCCATTCACCCTAGAGGAGCCACTGAGGTGATGATTTCACTTTTTGCTACTAAATAAGACAAATATCATCCCCGAGGCAATGGTGCAATGGCAGAGTCTTCTTAATTTCCCAAATATTTAAGGATCAAATTTCAACGTCGACGAATTAACATATTAATTTCCCCTGAGGGACGGTTGGCCTAAGAACACTAGGTTGATGGGCCGCTCACTGTGAGCACTTCTCTATTTACTCTGGTGACCAGTGAAAACTACTGTGAGATTAGTAAGATTAGTCAAAGTAAGTTGGATATTTGTGCCAACTAAAAAAAAAGGGCAATAGTGCAATGACAAATTAAGCACTTTCTCAGTCTTAGTCTAGACAAATTAACTGATAATTTTTTTTAATGAACGGTCTAAAAATGCTTGATAGATGTGCCGTACCTTGATGACGGATAAAAATTTTTCACAGTGCCAACGACAAATATCTTGTAATCAATGTCAATTAATGCTCTAAAATATCCCTGAGCCTCCTGAATTGGACGTGCCCATGTTGTCCTACTTACTCGAAATCCATAGAGCTCTCAGTTCATGAAAGTGGCCTTTATCGCGGTGTACCACACTACAACCTCAAAAGTACAAACTAGGGTTCATGTGCAAAGTAAGACAGATTAGCAGCAGAATCGCTGCGTGCACAAGACAACAACACTACTGCTTGCAGTGTGCAGACTTCTCAGTCCTCCAATCCATGCAACAGACCAACGAAGAACACAAAGAAGGAAGAAGAAGAGATGATATTTCTAATTGAGAAGACACCTCGATCGGTGGATTAGCTGAGAAGATTGGAACTAGGAAAATAGATACAGATATTATATGGATAGATATATGGCAGCACTGTGAATTCCATTGCATCAATGCAAAATTGGTAGGCAACTGTGGACCTCAACCATGGTCTACTGCAACCACCTGACCAGCAATGGAAGTGCCCAGTTTCAAGTTCAACTCCTCAGACACAGACTAAAATGATAAATTTCTGTTCTCATTGCACTAGACTAGCTAGGACAGATGTGATCTTTGAGGAGCTTTGTTCTTCCTCCTCTTGTTGTTGTTGTTGTTAATGTTGCTATTAGCAGATAGGACTAGATTTGGGAAGAAACCATCACTCTGGTTGTTTTTTGTTCCTGAGCTGCCCCTGCCATGGTCGCGGTGGTCGGACGGCTCACCGTCGCTGTTGTGTGGCTCTTCCACTATCGCACCGCCGGCGATCATCTGGCTTTCGTCCTCGAGGGGGTCGGAGCTGTCCATCCTGAGGTTCTCAAAGTGCGAGAAGGCGATCTCGGATTCGTCGACCAGTATGCTCGACAAGTCCTCACCTTGTATCAGAAAATGATCCACCTAAACATGTTTTGCACAATCTAATCGGTTAATCAGTGTTATAGTAGCACATCATGCATGCCATTTGACCAGTAACAATATTGAGTTTATTTTGTGCATCTGTATTTGGATAGTAACAGGTCAGCTGTATTAATTCATGAAAGATTTCGTCGACTGCACCAATCAATGGAGACAAAAAGTTGCCATGAAACGGATCTATCACAGGAGCCTCTTTACAAAAGTGAGAAAGTAGTACCTTGCAGGAGAGAGAGCAGAAGTGGAAGGGCTCTTGGAGGATTCTGTCACAGGTCAAGCAAATGTTGGCAGAGCCCTTGGAAGGCCTCGATTGAGGCCTTGGCTTTAGAAAGATCACTTTCGCACTGTTTATGGTATAAGGCTGTCTCACACAGATCGCAGAGCTCTAAATTAACTTACAACATGAACCAAAAAAAAAAAATCCTAAAACTTTAATTGATTGATAATGATCACACAACCTGAACATACGAGCAGTCGATGAGCTTCTCAAGATCATCCAACCTGACCACATCATTGTACACGTAGCGCCGCACCTACACAATTAATTGAGTTTAATGCAAGCACTGCTCTCATGTTACTTGTGCAGGTAAAATGGTAAGCTCGTCCCTGGAGATGGAGGATAGGCCAAGCTAGTTGGTGGTCTAAAAAGGGACACAGGATTTAATGGGGGGAATGATGGTCGTATGGTCAAAAGAGTTACCCCAGCCGTAGAAATGGGCAAGAAACTGAAGGAGGAGGAAAAGTTACAATTGAGGGAAGAGAACTCATCCAGAGAGAGAAAAAAGCAGGTCTAGGTCTAGTTAATTAGCAATGGTGGGTTAGCTGTCGGAGATCAAACACATGCAAGGAGAGCAAATGAAGAACATGTCGAGTTTAGAAGAGGACTCGAATTAGTCTGCGGTGGCAATTGTGGTCGCCTGTTTTGTATAGGAGATTGGGGTGCAATTAAAGAACAGTGACCTAAAGAGAAATGAATTGATATTTCAACCAACATGTGAGCTTCTTGAGGAGGAGCCATTACTGCCATCACCATTCAGGGAAGCTCTGCCTGCAAATCCATTACTGACAGTTACTATACTCCTATGCCATCTCTCTCCCTCTCTCTCTGCACTACATGAGGAGGTGGAGAAAATTATTGGTTAGGAAGGAGAATCAAGGAACCAAAATAAGCAGCAATAATTGCTGCTTTCTGATGTCAAACAAAACCTAACCAAGATGGTCATAGTTAAATTTAACCCTTATTTTCCGACCAGGCTATTCCTGCCTCCTTTCCGATGGTTATACTAAAAGCCATATAAGATTTGGAAACAATTTTCATGAAACTCCCCTAATCGCCTACTTTTATGAGCTACAAGCAGTGAAGATTTAGCTCGAGAAGAAACAGTAGCCAGCCAAGACGGCACTTTTAGCAAGGAAACAGCATCAGAGGAACTAGCAAAGGAGACAGAAGTTGAGATGGAACCTGGAGGAGAGGGTGGGAGCGGTGGTCGGGGGCGCAGTGAGGGCAGATGCTGGTGCAGCAGCCGAGGCAAAAGATGTTCTTCTCGTTCTTCTTCCGGCTCTCGTGCGCGGGGCAACCGACGAAGAAGCTCTCCTCCACCAGCCCGCAAAGCCATCCCGGCATTCCCCCGCCTCCTTCGTACTCCCTCCTCCCCATGTAAGCAAGCAGCTAGCGCCGACGCACGAGCCGCTCGTCGCTCAATTGCGTCCAAAATCGCAACTTTCTCAGCCCAATCGGCCTGGCGCAGCAAGAAGCGTCCTTTGGGAGGGAGGAGGCTAACGAACTCGGGCCAGCTATATATGGAGAGAAAGAAGGGGGGTAAGAGAGGGAAAGGGAGATGGGCCAGAGAAAGAGAAGGGAGGGATTTAAATACGAGGGAGAACCAAGTGGCCTTGATGGGGCTTTGGTTTGTTGTTTTGTTGGGGAATGGGTGAGGCGAGAAAATGGTGGAGCTGGTGGTGGAGGAGGAGGAGAAAGAGCAAAAGCAGCAGCAGCAGCAGCAGCCCCACTGCCATTTCCTTGTACCTTCACCTGTGCTCTGCCTCGCTTTTGCCCCTCATACAACAGCCGAAGCGAAATGGAAATTCCACAAAAGAAATTTGTTTCCATTCCCAATTTCGCTCCTTTTTTTTTAATTAAAAGAAATGATTAATTAGATATTTTTAGATTTGATCGGAATATTAATCCGGTTCGCTATCTGGCACGTGAACCATGCATCAAGAGGCGGGCTTCGGTAGGCCGCTGGGGGTGTGACACGTGGACGCGCACCCGTTTTGTTAAAATTATATAAAAAAATAGAATTTTAATTAGACGGATCCGCTCGATCCGACCCGTTACTGCTCTTCGGTTTTCGATGCGGGCCGACCGGCGGTTTACATTAGGGCAAACCGGCCTGCCCCATTATGCGAGGACGAGCGACTGCGGCTATGGGAGAGGAGGCGGAACTCGTCGCCGGGGACGGCGAGGAGGTTGTTTCTACGGCGGCGGTAACTTTGTCTACGTCGATTGTTCTGCTCTTTTATTCTCTCGCTAGCCACTTCTTTCGATCTAGCTGGTCACGGGCTGAGGGCGATATCTAGGAGTCGTCAATGAGTGATCTTTTCTTTCATTTTATCACGCACTGAGGTCGATAGAAACTGGTGTTCGGCTTGATTTTTCTTGGATAGATAAGACTACTTAGATGTGCTCTCGGGTTAAAAGTAGTTATTTTGGATAAATCCTTATGCTCTTCCACATTTATCTCATCGTACGCCTAACAACTATGGGGGTTACATGCTAACTTTGTTAATCAGTCGTTGTTAAAAGAAGAGGAAAGAAAGACGCATGTATTTATTTTATTATGTGGTGTTTATCCCCCCTCCTGCTTTTAAATTTTTTTTTTCATTTGATACTGGACCTCTAATGCCATTTACCTTTGGGAACAGGAGGTGGAAAATGAATTGAATGAAGAGGAGAAAAACAAGGATGGTGAAGTCGCTCCAGCAATTATTGCAATTCATCCATATGAAAAATCAGTTGCTGTTGCTGTGGGATCTGAACTCCGGCTGTTCGATTTAGAGTAAGCTTTGTAAATTCTTAAATCTTAATAAATAAAACCAATACCTTTTAGATTTGAATAGTTGCACAAATCTAGTGCTAGCTCTTTAAGTTTTACTATCTCTGTCTTGTTTGTCGATACAATAAGAATTTTCCTTTAGTAATTTCCTATGTATTTTTTGAAACCATTTGGTGCCAATAAATTCTTTGTATGTTAATATTTTCATCGACTATTTTGATAGTGAAGGTAAGCTTAACTTAGACCATCCATTTGGAGAATTGTCAACTTTGTTGGAAAATTTAGCAATAATGTCTTTCTCATCTCTGATATTTTTTAAAATTGTCTTAATTCAAATCTCAACAGAGGTGACTGCTCAGTCTCATTAATAGATGATTCAGGTGGGTCTCCCCATACAGATTCTATTAGAGCAATTAAATTTGGCGCAAATGGGCGATTGTTTGCATCTGCTGGAGATGACAAACTTGTCAAGATATGGGTGACAAATCCTTGGCGGTGCATCTGGACTGTGTAAGTGATTAATGCTATCTGTGTGTTTTTATGTAGTTTGTATTTGAATGTTCTCTAGAGATTTCAGTGATAACAGTTTGTTGAATTTACTTGTAAAAGTTAAATGGTTGTTCATAATTACATCAAAATTTTATCTGATCATAGTCATGACCTGTTTCTTAAATATTTCCCCTGCCCTTCCTCTTTAGAGTTAAGATTCAAGTACACTGGTGAGATAGCCAAAATAGGACCAAATTTATGCTGCATTGGGAACTTGGTTATCACCTTCTTATAGTCCCATATTGATCCATCTCTTCCTTTTGCACAAAAATAGTCGTGGGTAATAGTTTACTAATACTTCTTAGTGTTATCTTGTGATGGGTGGTGGTGCAGTGCAAAAATCTGAGTGAGTTCTTACTAACAGACTTGGATTTCATTATTGATCAACCATATAGTGAACTTTGTTGATATGCCAACAAATTAATTCTTGTATATGACATGGCTTGTTGAGTTTTTCAATGCTTAACATTTTGTTCTATAAATATATTGTTTGCGTTGATGAGACATTTAATGCAGTTTTCAATTTTTTAATTTTCAGGCCCGCTGATAAACGAGTTAGTGCTGTCGCTATTAGCTACAGTGGTCATTATGTTGCGTTCGCTGATAAGTTTGGTGTTGTATGGTTGATTAAAATTGATGAAGAAAAAGTTCAACGATTAAAATTTGATAGCAAGCCTGTGCCAATTCTTGGTCATTATTGTAGCATTATCACTAGACTGGTATTAATTTTTCACATTCCACTATTTATAATTATATGATCCCATTGTTCCCTTTGTATATTATAGTCTGTTTTATTTGTTCATCTTGAAGTAGATGGCATTATTTCTTATTTACAATTTACTATAGGAACATTGTCATTGAATTGGTTATACTTATATCAAGTGATGAGATGGTTCTCCAGTTCTCCAATCCAAGTTATCCACAATAATGAGCTGGGGGGAGGGGTGCCATGTTCAAGGGGTGCCATGTTCAAATCCCTTTTTGAAACACATGCCTATTGTTTAACAATGCTTTAGCCATTATTGATATATATGTACATTTTGCAATAAAAAATATAGAAAGCAGATTTATGTCTTAGAAAATTGTCTTAACTAGATTCAATAAGATCAAGTCGAGGATAGGATATCTTTTTCTTTAAATGAACATCAAATGTATTTTTTCCCATGTAAGCATTTCACAAACTAAAACACTAGAATTAAATTACAAAATATGAAATAAATTTGTTCCTCCCACAATGTTCATTGGATTTTGCTCTGCAAAGAAAGATACAATACAGACCATGATATTCTAAGGAGGTGCCACAATTCTCAGCCTTGTGGCCTGGGCCCGAATTCAAGGTGGACTAGACTCTTCTTTGTTTGAGCTGCTCTTTTGCATTCAATCTGGAAGATCTCATCTGTCAAAGGAACTAGTTTAGCCTTTTTAATGGTTGATGACCTCAATGTTTTTTTTAAACTTAAATTGATGGATTCTTATATGTTTGGTTGTATGTTTCATTTTGTTTGTAAACCTGTTTATGGTTATTTTCCTTTTGTTCTCTTTGAAGGATTTTTCAGCAGACGATAGATTTATTGTAAGTGCAGATCGGGACTTCAAAATTCGTGTATGTACAGTCTTCCTGTGCTCATTTGGTCACATGTGGAATTAGTGTAGTAGTTTTTAAGAATTTCGAAAATTGATGTCCTTGTATGTGTTATCATATTGTCACTTGCAGGTTACCGTGTTTCCTAAAGAACCACTAAATGGTGCACATGAAATACAAAGTTTCTGCCTTGGTCACACAGAGTGAGATTAAGATGAATGCTTGCTTATATGCATTTAATTTTGGATATACCTATATGCAAAATTACCTTCCATTTGGGCTAAATATCCTTTGGATTTCTCTCTATTTTTAATGTGTAGAAACTTTTTGTATCACAGTCAACAAAATTCCTCAATGATATGTTATTGAAGTCTAATTTGTTTGCCACACTCAACCTAATGACACAAATTTGGATATTACATTTTTTTTTACAATTCCCTAGTCCTAGATCAGTTATTATGACATCAAGTTGAGCTGGACCAGGTGTTCTTACTCTAATTGGCATACCAGCATAAGTAGGATGTTTTTACAATTTTATTGTAATTGGAATATTGGATCCTCAAGAAATTTAAAAAAGGAATCCATTCAATTTGGATATTGATGTCTTCTTCACTAATATTCTAGTGTTTCCAAGGCAAATGCCAGATGTACTACAAGAATAAATGGGGTTGCATTAGAAATATTAAACTGCAGCATATTGATGCTAATAATCTGACAATGTTCTCAAGACATTATACTGATAGTCAATTCATTAATCTGAATTAAGCAAGCTGGCTAAATTGTTCCATAGCTAATTCTATGTTAGACAATACACTCCATAGGATTTCTTTTTCTTCTTGTAATATAGGATCTCACGTTTTCTTTAAAATCTGATCATTGTCAATTTGGGTCCTTGTTACAGCTTCGTTTCTTGTCTTGCCTTTGTATATCCTTTTGGTCATGCTGATGGTTTCCTTCTCTCTGGAAGCGGAGATGCAACTGTAAGTGCACCTTGTTGACCTGAAGTATGCAAAGTATTGTGTCTGCCATTAACATTTTCCATTGTGTAGGTTCGGTTATGGGATTTTGTTTCTGGCACTCTTCTTGCTACCTGTGAAGTTAGAGCTAAGGTAACATAGGTGATGCTTTTATTTATTTATTTTTTTTTTGTAGAGGAGCCTCTGCTGCATGTAATATTCATATTTAGTTGCACAGTTCATGAATTAGAAATTGTCATTTTACCTTTCCATTTAGTAGTGCCATGGTAGAGTTTGTAGACTACCGCAAAGTTTGGTGAATTTAAGATGCTCTGCAAACTTAATTGAGAATTCAGCATGCATTTCTCAGCTAACTCTGTTTGGGTTAGAAGAGGTCCAGGAAGCCATGTTATTGCATAGAGGGTTAGCAGCAAATGGCCAGTGGGTAACCTAAATGTAGTGGATGTTTTATCAAATTAGAAGTTTTCTGCTTTGGGTCTTTGCATCACATCATTTGATTCATATGCTGGTGTGAATTGACCAGTGTGCACCATTTTAAGGTTAAAGTGACACTAGATACTAAATTTTTTTTTCTCCTATATTAGAAAAATAGATGTGCACATGCCTTTAGGTATTTATGAGATGCTTGATTGAATCAAAGTATCCTTTTGTTGATTATTTATTTTGCCTTTTCTTCTATGTGCATTTTCTTCAGTTTTCTATATGTTTCTTTTTCCTAGCAACTTTCTTTTTAGTTATCAGGTTGTGCATCTGTTTCCAGCTTCTGGATATCCAAATGATATGGATCTGTTCAGTTTCTGCATTTATTCTTGATCCATTGTCATCCTTAAACCATGCATCATGAGAGAATCCAGGCCGCATCTAATTTTTTTGTTTTTTTAAAAATTCATCCAATCGATTATTATGCTGATTTATTGTTTATATACCTTTTTAAGGCAGGACAGTTACCATCCAATGGACCGGACACTTATTCACCAGTCACTGATCTTTGCGCCTCTTTTGACGGTTCTATAATTGTCGCCGCCCTTCAAAAGTAAGTTCACTAAAACATATCGTTTGTAATTCAGATGAAATTTTTGGTTGCTACATATGCACTGCTATCTAAATCTTGGAATACTTGCTATCGCAGCTTGCACGGAGTGGTACTTTTGAATTGTGATTTTCCAAACGGAAATCTTTCAGTTGCCAAGGTAAAACTTTTATCAGAACATATGCCACTATATTCATCTTTAATTTGCTAAATGCTTGTTAATTAAAGAACAAAAGTAATATCATAATGATGTGCTTCTTAGACTTCTGGATAGTTTCGTATCTGTTTTTTTTTTTTGGTTCATTTCTAAATCTAATTTTATCTCACATGCCTGTAGTATTCTTTATTTTGAACAAGTCTTACATGGTATGCATTCTTCTGGTGTCAAACCATACTCCATATTCTCCCAAAATGATTATCATAGTTTCATCTAAAAGCAAGTTCTAAAGATTGCTTAACTATTTTGCTTCCTTGTAGGTTGTTTCTTTTGAAGAGACCTATTTCCCAACCAGTTTGGCGCTGAGTTCCTCGACCCAACGCTTGTGGATGATTATGGGCGCATCGAATCTTCCTACGGTGGGCACAACCCATTTACCAACCCGTCTCAAGGTCATCTCGGCTCCAGAAAAAGATCCATCACTTAACTGCTGCCATGATCCTGTCGTTCTGGAGGACAATGAAATACCAGGAGGGCAAAAGCTCCTCTCAGAACTGCAGGGAGCTCAAGATGTCACAAAGGAAGAAGCAACTTTAGCAGCAGCTGCCGCAGCAGTTAAATTGTCGATGCGCAGCATGATGATAAAAAAGGAATACAATTTAGAGAAAAGGGAGATGAGAAAAAGGAACAGAAACGATAGGAAGGCCAGGTAGAAGCGATTGGAGGACGAGCAATAGGCAAAATATTGTAGCGCTATCAAAATATGTATGAACAATTTTGTTCTCATAATTTAATGGTTATGTTATTGAGGATTTTATATTTTATTTTTTTGTCCACCTAAAAATATAATTACTTGTAACTCTTTGTAAATCAATGTCTGCTTGTGTGACTCCTAAAATTAGTAGGCCTTCCAAGTCCAACTGATTGAATCTCATCCTCAAGCTCGAATGTTAAACTTGTGAACACTGACCTCGATTGATTGGGTCTGGTCGATCAACAAGAGCAAGTCTGGTTGGGTCCGATCGATCAACAAGAGCAAGCCAAGGCTAACCGGTTGAGCTGGTGGGTGGCCTGTAGGATTTGAACTGGTTTATTGGTTAAATGAGTGATATCGAAGAGCCAAACTAGTTGAATAGGTATGACAGTTTGGAGTTGAGTAGTCGAATGACGAGATAATATAACCGGGCTAGAGAAACAAGGTGTTATGGTAGTATATATAAATGAGTTATAGGACTAGCCACGTAAATTGCGGGTCGAGTGACCCAAACAAGTTTAAAAAAAATAATAAACCTAATTAGACTATCCCTGGGGTGGCCGACTCAATCCCCCAGAAGTTTCCCACCGACTATCAGGGTAAATCCGGAAGCACTCGCAATGGACGGCCAAGAAATCCAGCATCCTTTAGTTACGAATCTCATTTGGAGACCGAAACAAGTTTCAAGCAAGCATGTTAGATAGATCCATGATCTTAATAGGCCAAACAGATCAATGACTGAAACAAGTGAGTTTAGGTCATTCAAGAGAAGAAATAAACACATTGGTGTGCAACAACGAAATCTAGTTAGAATGATATTTTAAATTGGAGACAAAAAGATCTTCAAATCTTGACTTGTTGGGCCAGATGAGAAGGGAAGAATAATGAATTGGAACTGATTGATGTTGAGGGAACAATAATTGTTAACAGGTATTGTTTCTTGGATGAAACGAGAATCTCCAAAATGATATTTCAGTTGTCCAAGAAAATTAGAAACAGCATCTCAATTAATAACTTAACACTAGTCTGTTTACAGTATCAAGCTTCATTAATTCTGTGTAACAGTTGCTTACCCGATGAAATCCATGTACAATTTCTTATGAGCATTGAACTAAGAATTTATTGCAAACAAAACTAATCCTCTTCCAGTCGATTCTCAGTGGGCGTCTCTTCCTGAACTTGCATCTCATCTTCAGGTTTTGGTGGAGGTGGTGGTAAAACCTCGAGCACTACATCCACAAGTTCTTGAACTCCGTCTATCCCTTTAGCGTTGTTTTTTGCTAGACGCCTCTCACCGTCTTCTATAATCTGCAAAGTTAAAAGAGTAATATACGAGGAACAAAAGGAGGATATTTAAAGGTTAATCACTTGCATAAAATGGTAAAGATTTAGGTTAAGCCGCCCAGCTGAAAATTTAATCGTGGTACAAGTAGTTTCACATTGACAAATTGAGTAGATCATTCACAATATTGAATCAAATACAAAAGCGAATAGCAGATGCATTTGGATAAGAGATCCTAAAAAGGCATATTGCATTAGGAAAATTTTTTTGGAATTTGAATAATCCAACACATGCTCCAACTTCCAGGCATGCTCTTGATTCTTATACAGGATTCCTGAAATATACATAACTTTCTCCTTGCAATGAACAAATGCACCTTTAGCGTTCAATTCAATAGGCACGAACCTATGTGAGTCTGTCCTACTCTTTAGTTCCGTGCATTAATTTTTCAATGTAAACTCCAAAAAGGAAATGTTTGAACATCAATATGTTGAGCATGGAAAAAGATACTTTGAGGATTTCTTTAAGGTGTACAACAAAAGGAATTATTGTTATAAAAAAAATCAGTTTATGATTTCGCTAAGGTGTAGAACAACAGTATGACAGTGGCTCCCTTCCAAATCCAGTTAAGTGTGCCTTTAAAACCTTGCCTCTTCAAGAGCATATCATCCGATCAACTCAAGTAGTCGACTTAGGCTTTCTACTTTGATTTATTTTTGGTTACTCTAAAGTAAATCCTTTAAGCTCAATGAGCACTAGATAGCCTGAACTAATTATTAAATAGTATATTCTATTAGAAACTTGAAAAGACAACTTAGTCAAGTGTATATCTAATCTATTGCAACATAAAGTATCGACAAGTAAAAAGGAAAAGAGAAACATTGACTGTAAAAGATTCAACGAGTAAAATGGACTGTTTATTTGATTAAATAAAAAGAGTGAACAGTTGTATCATGCTTGGTGCAACTTTAAGTTGCAAAATGTTGCGAGTTAAGTATCTCAAGATCGCTTACATAATACAATAGAAATTAATTATAACATGGTAATATAAAGAGAGAAAAGGGTGTGATGGTTATAAGGAAGAACTAATAACAAATATCTCATTAGGTTTTCCTTATGTTATTCATGGTAGATGCCAATTATATTATTCTTATTAAATTCTTTAAAAAATTTAAGCTTTTTTTTCTTTAAAATGACCACTTATGCACCACACATGTTTGTCCACATACTACATATGGATTAAAAGATAGCCCTACCACAAGTCGCCTACATATATAATTTAAACCTTGTCCTTGCTTAGGTCTTATAGAAGACAAATAACAAGTATTAAGTAATAATCACATGGAACAGCTATAAAATCCTCCCTGTACTAGAATCATCTTTGTCAATGCTTTTTGGCATTCTTCAAATTCTAGACACAGAAATTGGCATCTTAAATTGAACATGCCTATATTAAATGTGTATGATATACCGACATCTAAATAGACATTTAAGTAACAAACAGGCAGCTTTGTCATAGACAGTGTACAAAAAGTATGAAAGAGAAGCTCACTACCACAACTAGTAAGCCTCATCTATCATGAGTTAGAGTCAATAAAATCAAGCATATGATTTCTTAAGTTGGCTGCCTAATCAATGTGAAAGTCTCAACTTCTTTAACTAACTTCTACAACAACAACAACAACAACAACCAAGCCTTATCCCACTAAGTGGGGTCGGCTATATGGATCCTTTTACGCCATT
>JBBPFP010706213.1:0-16086 GCA_037974795.1 Kaempferia galanga | reverse complement strand
TCCTAAGCTCCTGCACACTTAGTCACAAGGTTAGACAAACGCAGGACCTAACCCAACTTGGTTGATCACATCAAAATTAACTCAGGGTATCAACACTATATGCAGTCTAACCTGATGTGCAGTAATAAGACTCGATCTTGCGACTCCCAAATGACTACAAAGTTGGGGAGAGAGTAGAATATCGATGCTCACTAGAGATAATATCTCGACCCCTCAACCCCTCGACTCCCGAATGTCCGCTAAGTCAGGGAGAGAATAGTAATAAAACTTGACCTCGTGATTCCCAAGTGATTGCAGAGTTGGGGAGAAAATTTTGTTGAGAGAATGAATAATTCAATCTCCCAACTCCCAAATACCTACGGAGCTGGGGAGAGAATATACAAGCTCAATTCTTAGACTCCCAAATACCTACTGAGTCGGGGAGAGGAGTAGAATATTGATCCTCACTCAAGATAATATCTCAATCCCTTAGCTCCCAAATGTCCAAGGAGTCAGAGTGAATAATAGTCTTGATCCCATGAATCCCAAATATCTATGGAGTCAAAGAGAGAGTATAAAAGGACACCAAGCTCCTGTGCTGACTGAGGATCTAGAGAATAAGAATCTCCAAAGATGAAGACCTGTGAACTTCTAGCGCAACGTTTGAACGAGAATGAAGTCTAAGAAATTCTATCTTCTTCTTGCACTGTGGTGGTGATGTGTTTATCGAAATCCTCTAGGGTCACAGTGAGTTCAGAGAGTTTTTTTGGTGTTATCTATCTTCATGTCTTAAATTAGGCTAGCGCTTATCCATAAATGATACTAAATTTTATCCTGTCTGAAATCGGTGAGGGTTGAAACATCGGTGAGGTGTCAATGATGTTGACCAAGTCACTATAACCATGAGGAATGTAAGACTATTAGAAATGCTGACAGGTCTAGTGAACTGGCTTTTGGGTTGACTAAATCGCTGGACCTCAAAAAAAAAAATCAAGAAAAGGAAAGCCGACACATGGAGGAAGTCTCTAGCCAATGATGCCTGTAAAGCTATAGAAGATAGAAAAAGCTGAATATGGCGTTAGAGAGATGACCAGGGGTGCCATGACTCGTCCACTCTAACACTTGAGTCAGTCTCCGGTGATGGGAATGAATAAGATAAACAATGCAGTAAAGTAATGTGTCTACTTGGGTAGGGCTTTTTATAACATAATGGGCTAATATATCACATATGTAACTGTTTGAGGGGATAATGTGCTTCTGACAGGATATCGTATCCAGGTAAGAAAGGCATCCCAATGTTGTATCAGGAGGTTACATCAACCATATCTGGTACTATAGGAGATCTTATGAGATCATGCTACCTCAGTCATACTGCTCCACGTGTCATGTCAGTCAACATGATAGAACATTTGGATATTTGGGCCTGGGAGAGGTACCGAGTCAAAGTGGAGGTGAACTTGAGCGTCCGAACGACAGAGCTGATCAAACTTGAGCTTGATATCCAGACGGGGAGCTGGCCCTAGAGTCAGGTGAACCAACTGGATCAGGATCGACAGGACCGAATATACCTCTAGACCAGGATGGAGGAGCCGAACGGAGATGAGCCAGATCAGGGGAGCCAACTGAAAATGCGCTGGATCAGCAGGACCAGAGATAGATATAAGAGCTTGGAGGGCGGATCAATGATTGAGGAGGCTGCTCGCATGGATTGCGGAGCAACACCGGTGATCAGACGGGGTTGTAAGAGCGGGGCTTGACTGGCAAAAGGCAGTGAGAGAGGATTTGCCCCATGGCTCGCGGAAGGAGAAGGCGGTGGCTTGGCTGACAGTGAAGAAGAAGGAGAGCAGATCCAGCGGAGTCGGCGACTATGGAGCAGATCCGACGATCGACAAAACATGGACAGTGGCGAGGGTAGAGATCTAGCGGGCTTGACGGTCAAGGTGGAGAGGAAGCCACGAGGGAGCTAGTGAGATGGTAGCATCGTAATAATAGAGTAGGTGAGGGAGGTCGAGGGAGGAGGTGTGACAATTAGAAAAGGGACTGACCAGAGAGGACGACGAAGCCCTTGACGAAGGCGCCATGAGCGTCGAAGGTGTCAAGAGAGAAGCCCCCCAGGGATGGTGGCGTGTGAGCCGATCAAAAAGGGGGCGACGCTCAAAAGAAGTGGCGGTGGCTTGTTGCCTGAGATGGCCGATAGTGAACGTTGGCGGTGTCGTGAGGCTTTCCTTTGGCAAAGGAAATCCCTAACAAGGGGAAAAAAGCAATAAAGTCCCCCAAAATGATAACCCCAGTTAGCACTATCCTTGGGGGAGATCGGCTCAGCCCGATGAACGTTTTTCACTGACCACCAGGATAAATCGAAAAGCACTCACGATAGATGACCGAGAAATAAAATCCCCAAAAGCCCCTCAACTATGTGGTTTATACCCATCCTCACATAATGTATGATATCCAGATTCTCATGTGGTTATGTATATACACTTCTAAAAAAATCTTCTCTTATTGCCTAGTTAAAATTTGACGGTTTACTGTAAATTAACCTTTTAATTTATCTTCCTATGTGTAATTTAAAAATAAATTATAAGAGACACTTAAAATAAAAATAATCTATCTTTAACTACAATATGTACACTTCTATATATTGTCATATTCTCATATCAAGAGTCTGAGATTTGTTTTGCCCTCCCTAACGATAGCCATGTTCAGCAAGAACCGCATGAGTCGACGGTGCTTTCCGCGCTTGCCACCTTGCTATTGCAGCCGTTCTCCACTTGTGAAACGCATGCCACACGCAGCCAAAAAGCCAACAACCGCCGCTCTATAAACGTACTCCACCTTCTCATTCTCATCCACTCCAAGTGGAGCGACGCCGGCGTCCGTGATCACGATGATGCCCCTAATGAGGCCAGTCTCGCTTCTCTTGTTCCTCCTCTTCCTTGCTGTTCCAACAACTGCCGGTCCGATCCCTGCCACGTCGGCTTCGAGAAAGATCGGCATCGGCGGGTGGGCGCCGATCAAGGACGTGGAGGATTCCCACGTCAGAGAGCTCGGCGATTTCGCCGTGGAGGAGCACAACAGGCGGGAGCACGGTGAGCTTACCTTCGACAAGGTGGTGAGGGGTGAGACGCAGGTGGTGGCCGGGATCAACTATCGCCTGGTGCTGCGGGCCAGGGACGCCGGCGGCTCGGCGGCCGACTACCAGGCCGTGGTGTGGGAGAAGGTGTGGATCAACTTCAGGCAGCTCACTTCTTTCGCGCGTGCAAATTGAATCGTAGTTGTTTCTACTGTTTTGCCGGGGAGAAGATAAAGATGGATCCATGCATCGTAATAAAGGAAGTTTTATTTGGAAATCAAATTCAATCAGTTTTGTTTCAAAATAGAATTAATAATCAAGACGAGACAAGTTGGATTTTGTTTGTTTTTGATACTTGCATCGAGTGTGAAAATCAAAATTGCATAGAACCTCTACGATTGGAAGATTCTTCGATGAAGATATATATGACTGAGCGGGTACCCTTAACGCTTAATCGTGGATCTTCGAAAGATGGAACGGAAAAGAATTTATAGTGAAAAGAAAATCCCTAGTAAACAGATACTTTATGATATAATAATTCCGGATACTTTCATTATTTTACTCGGGCTAGATTTTCTGGCGGCGCTCTTTCTTCAAAGTCAATGCTGTCCTCCCGACAAGATCACTAGCAAAATGGTGCCAAAGCAAACGAAATGAGTTAAAAATACGTAGCCGTAGCTCCTTATCTTTCGCATCCATTCTGCCAGACATGAAGACAGGATACCGGTGCTCCGATGCTCCACCTACGCAACGGATAGAGGTTTTCCACGGGCTCCATCAAGTTTAACTAATAAAAACACGAGTACGAACGGGGTGGTTTCCATGCTAGTCTAATTAAGTAGTAATCCAATTTCAAGTCCTAATAGTCAATTATACGTATAAATCTCCACCGCTGGTTTTCTTTATTTTGCATGTTTGCTTCCGTTGATTTTTTTTTATTATTCTTTTTGATCGAGTGACGAACACAAAACCGTTTTTGGCGTGACTGGCGTCGGCGCTCGTATCGCCTCGATTCTGTTCGAGCTCGCGCGACCGGGGCCCCAGGTTTTTGAATCTCGACGTTTCCGCCCTGCTCGAACGCGAACCCTAACCGGAAAAATCCTGCTTCGGTCGGGTGTCGCGGTGCCTGGGGATCGTCGCTGGGGCGCACAATGAAGGGTCTCTTCAAGTCCAAGCCGCGGACTCCGACTGACATCGTGCGGCACACACGGGAACTCCTCATTTACATCGACCTTAACGCGAATTCTAGGGACCCCAAGCGCGAGGAGGTTAGCGGTTCAAGGGGATCGGCTTGTTTTACCTTATTGTTCAGTACGGAATACTCGAACTTGAGCACTTTGTTCCCTTCGTCTAGCAATTAAACTTGATATAGGTTCTCGCTACCAAAAATCAACATTCAATTCAGGATATTCTAATTGAAGTCGGATTCAACGTAATGGTCCTTTTCGTTGGTTAGCTGAAAGTGCGTAAATTAGTTGAGCTGCTTGGTTATATCGGATAGCACAAATCTATTTCAGTCGAGTATTCAATCATGTTTCTTTAGGACAAGGCGTTCACTTATATTGGCATTTAGTTAGTTACAAGCTGGAATTTACTTGTCCACCTCTGTCTCGGTGCTGCCATTTTTACAACATTTCAAGTTTGGGCATGTGCAAAATGGTAGTGCTGATCATTTGGAGCAGCACTCAAGGTGGCTTTGATCCATGTTGCAGAGTACTGTTAGACGCAGTCTTTTATCTGGTCTCTTGTGGTGTGTATATACATTCTGCAAATTTAGATTTCCTGGAATAGATGGGCAATAGTTATAGAACTCTTTGCTACCTCCTGTGACAGTTATATACCTATTGTGAATTATGATCAGAATAAGATGCATGATATCTACTGAGATATTTTTATCGAAGCAAATTTGTTTTTTTATGCCATAAATTCATTGTGGCATTCATTATCTTTGCTTTCAGTTGCCTTTAGATTAGTGTTGGATAGTTACACTGACAAAAGACAATGTAGTATAAAGAGAATGCTAAGACTAATGTATGAAGTTATTAGAAAAATATAAAATACTATTATCTAGAAGCATTTGTACATAATTACAGTAGATGAGTGAGATGACATGGATTGTTCAAAGGTTACTGATATGTTCTACAACTAAGATGAATTGGATCTATTAGTATTGGAAGTGTAAAGAGTAGAGATTGATCAAAGAAAACTCTAACTAATGTAAGAAAAAGTGATTTATTTGATCTGAATATTACTTGTGTTATAGTCATGCACGAAGAGTGCCAACGTCAATACCTAGATCGAACAAAAAAAGTTGAAAGTTGCATTAGACCTAGACAATCAATGTTAAAAAATCGTATAAATCTATGGACATGAATTTTTAACTAGATTGTGGAGGGATAAGATTCATGTAACTAACCCCAAAGACAAATATGGAATGGTGATGTATATTATCTTGCATAGAGTTCAATGAAGGGAGGATAATGTCCATGAAGCCAACCCCAAATATTTGTCACCGACACACTTAATGATGGTGATTAATTTCTTTAACTGAGTTGCAAAGATCGGTCTTTCATTATTTTACAAGTCTTCTATTTCAAACTCAGAAATTTTGCAATCTCTTACTTTTGACCTTTTGAGGACCACACTACTAGCCAATGCAAACGAGTAGCGAGATTATGTGGAGTTCTTTTTGCAAGCATGATCATTTCTATCTTTGGTAACTATACTACACTAGAAAGTCTTATTTACCTTGTTTGGCCTTCTTTCTTTTGATATACAATACTTATATAAGGTTCAAGTTTTAAGTAGTGCTATCAATTTTCAATTATGTTAAAGCTTTTTATCGGTCTTGGTGAAAAAATTCTCATGTTATTATCAAACAAAAACATGTAATATATTAGTTTATAACCGTGGTCCTACATCATAAGTTTTGTAGTGGCATTTACCTCAATAGTTGGTGCTTTTCCTCTTGTTAATTAAAGTTAGTGGCTGATATAATTTGATTACTTTGAGTAAGATAACATTATCATCACTGGCCATACAGTTAAAACAAAATTTTTTGTAGATGACAAGCATTTAAATCTCATTGTATGTCGGACAACATAGGTGAAAATTACCATTCCACCCATCCATTGTCATATGGAACACATGAACACAACTAATAGAGGCGAGGGAGAGTTGTGATCATCTTCCTTAGTTTTGTGAGTCACCACCGGAGTCACAATGGGAAGCGTGATACTGAAATGAGGAGGAGAGCAAGTGTATTCCTTAGTTATAGAAGCCGCCACTAGAGCCACAGTGCCTTCTTTTGTAAGACTAGTGGCATTGTGAGTTCTGTGAGGTATGATTTAGTGGTGATGTCATCTGGAATTCCTCCAATTCTTCTTCTTCTAAACTCTCCTCCTCCTTCTCCTCCTCCTGATTGGTGCCAAGCAACACTACCTCGATATGTTGTTGACACTATCGCTACATCTAGTGGATGTGTTTTATACATGGTTTAAAATTCTGAGTCATATCGGAGTTTCAATTTCGGTATTGTATCATGCCGTGTGAATATAGTTTCAGTATTTTTTAAATATAAAATATATTAATTTAAAATAAAATTTAAACTTAAATATTAAAAAAATTAAAATACATAATAATATTATTATTATTAAAAAAGAAAAAATGTTGAATCATGGCACCCCTGTGCTTGGCGGCGGACGGAACACTAAATTTCACCCATTTTGTTTGGTGTGGTATGAAATTTAAACCATGCATTCACATGTTATGCAGTAAAGTAATTACAATGTATCACATGACATGATTATCTTGGACTAGTGCCATATTAATATCTTTACTTGTCTGATATCAATGACAATTACATGAGATAGAAAACCAATTAATCACCAGAACTATTGCTATGCATTTTAATATATTTATCTATAGTCCATGACTTTTAATGCATATGTAAAACATGGTGCTAGATGGATCATGTTGATCTTTTCAAATAATTTACTTGTCATTTCATCCAACAATCAGTCTAGCATTCTACCTCTTGCAAGCTAATCTGTGATTTATTGTTCTGCAGATGTCAGAATTATGTAAAAATATACGGGAGTTGAAATTTGTTCTCTATGGTAATAGTGAATTAGAGCCCGTTGTTGAAGCTTGTACACAGTTGACTCAAGAGTTCTTCCGACAGAACACCTTGCGACTATTAATAATTTGTCTTCCAAAATTGAACTTAGAAGTAATTTGCTACTTAAATGTTCCTATTTTCAGAATGATTAATATTTCTATAGATTTGAGTTTTTTTTAAAGGTTTCATACATATTTATGATTTTTTTCCAAACTTCTTGATTAAGAGTTATTTACTGATTGAAGCTAAAATTTGGTTCATGTCATTTAAAGGCCAAAAAAGATGCTACTCAAGTTGTGGCAAATTTGCAAAGGCAACAGGTTCAATCAAGGTTAATTGCTTCTGATTATTTGGAAGCCAATAAAGATCTTTTGGACATTTTAATTTCTGGGTGAGATTTTGATTTATTGCGAGTGTCAAGAAATAAAAAACCATTCTTTGAATGTTCAATTGATTGCTTTTGTTGCAATTTGTCTTTTCTAAAATTTAGTTGACATGTTCAAGTGATTTTCTGTTTTAATATTTTATTGTTCCTCTAGGAATTTGGTTGATCACACTGATAGCATATTAGTGTATTTATATTTGTGTATCTGAAGAAGATTTAGTAGTAACCTTTTATATACATGTATACTGCTTTAGAGTGATTGTTAAGGTCAGAGTTCAATTGTGGATGCTGACTCATATTGAAGTATAATACTTGGTTTGTCCCATTGATTTCAAGTAAAGAAAAACAAAACAGCAAGATCATCAACAATTAACTGGTTATGAAGTTGTCTAATTGATATCATTGTGTCTACTCTTCAAATAACCAAATGTTGTATGTCACAGAAGCTGTTATTAATTAACTATATTCTTATGCACTAGTTGATAATTGTAATCATGATTAGTAAATTTTGTTTTTGTATATATTCTTATGTACATGATAATGGCTGGGATTTGTGATTTACAAATGATGTTCTGTTACTAATTTCAACTACTTTATGTATAAACCTTGAAGCTCATTGTGAACACAACAAAGAATAATTTGAAAAATATTTTTAAATTTGGACTACCCATTTATTAAATTGGTAGGGCATATTCAGCTCATTAAAAAATGATGGTAGCGATGAGTCTCTTCATATATCATCACTTTCATTGAACTACACATTCACGGTTCAAGATTTCCTAGTTTTTAGTTGTTCATTAATGTTACATCAACTATGCTATGTGAATTATGACAACTTTGACTTTGGCCATATCAAACTTAGGACTTTGCTAATATTGTATTTATTATTTTTGTATACAGCAAAGTTGCATAGGTTAATTGGACAATTCTCATCTGCAGTTATGAAGACATGGACATTGCGTTGCATTATGGGGCTATGCTAAGAGAATGTATTCGACATCAAAGTGTAGCTAGGTACTTTATGATTTTCAATGAGAAGGAATTAATATATCCTTAGCTGCCATTATTTATTTCTATATTAGTGTTCAAGATTATGACATTGACAGTGTAAGGAAAACTTTTTGATGTCTTCATGTGGATTGGTAGTGGCTGCTTTATTTTTTCTTGATAGATTGCTCTCTGCTCTTGGCCTCTTGGTAAGGGTCTTGATATATTTCTAATATCTAATTAATAAAATAGTT
Organism: Kaempferia galanga; assembly: GCA_037974795.1. Classification (NCBI taxonomy): domain Eukaryota; kingdom Viridiplantae; phylum Streptophyta; class Magnoliopsida; order Zingiberales; family Zingiberaceae; genus Kaempferia; species Kaempferia galanga. The sequence continues at coordinate 7,288 of JBBPFP010706213.1, read as the reverse complement.
AGTTTCCATTCCGCCACAAATTAACTTGGATTAGGGAACGGGATAGGATTTCTTTTGAGAATCAACTGACCTTTTAGGTAAATTCAATACTCTTCCACTTGAAGAATTGTTGGGAGAAAAAGATAATTAAGGTTTACAATATGGTTTGAAATCTTTTGCTATTGGTGGCATGGTTACATCATACCATCCTAGTTAATTATCAAAACACAATGCTGATCAGTATGACTAATGAATGTGCCATAGTTGTGGCATGATTGATGCTATGCTATTGGAAGTGGCTCAAGTGTTACACGAATGCTTGCATGAACCAATTGCGCCCGCCCGTGGGGTTGACTCTCTAAGAGATACTATAGACATTATTGTTGATGAAGTTAGACTAGGCTACTAAACAAACTACAATAGATGATACCTATACAAAGGAGAGGAAGAAATCCATCGACTTAAAGCACATTAGGCTTTTCACTTCAGTCAAATTCCACTTAATCTATCAAATAATATATTCTTTATAGCATGGTCACTATGGTGTCCAACATCAAAAAACATCTAGCTTGGTATCTCACTTGTGATTTCATTTGAAATTTGTTGGTTGGTATAAACAAATAGGAGAGAGCAAACCATGGATATTGCTCAAGAAACAATTGGGCCTGTGTAGGGTTATATTGATGCACAATAGCTAGACAAGATCAGTGTACATGTAGATCATCAACTTTCTTCATTAATGCAACCTAAAGGTAATATCTACAAATTTATTGTTGTAATTGTAGAATATTGCAATACTAATTATACACAAAGTTTAATGGATAGTGTAATGCGAGAAATAGATGTAAAACACAATTGTTAGCAATGACAACACTAACTTCAAGAAGATTGGAGAGCTATGAGAGATAGAACATCTAATATTGTTTTGGATATCATGTGCAACAGACTTATTGATCTAATGACGGTGACAAACTCATACTTCTGAAGAAGACAGTGAAAAAGGGATGATCATTAACTAAATTCCTAACAACCATCACTTCATTAATGAATTAATGAGGAAAGTTAATGGGAGATCCTATGACTTGGAGCCACCACTGAAAAAGTTGGATTAAAACCATATTCCCGTTAAAAAAATGGGAAACTTCTTTGTACACTGGAATCGTCGAGTGGAGCCACAATGGCACTATAATCCTTATACATTATTGTCCACATGAACAAAAAGGTATAATAGGCAATGCCTATCACTTATTTTGAAACAAGGAGATGATGAAATGATATATGCTCTTTCACTATTTTATATGTTATTGTCTTAATCCAACATAGCAATATCGATATGGCTTATCTACAAATGGTGATCTCCTTGTGGCTTTTAAAGAAGTAATATCAAGACTTTAGCCAAATAGAGAATTAGCTATCAAGGCGTCCATTATTTCAAGGGACGTTCAATACCTTTGGACAATTTTTATGGTGTATTACAAATATAAATATGATGCAAACTGAATATAAATATTTACAAATGTGGTACACTATTCTAAAAGATGATTGTAGATTTGTACATTACTTTATCTTAAAAGTTACAATTGAATGGCAGGTATAATATGGAGGATCTTAAATGAATTAGAGTGCAGATTTCACATTTAATGCTTGCAAGTTGCTACTAGAAAAATTAATTCACTTTCTCATTCATTCATATAAATGTGAGAAATCATCTCCCTTATTGCCTTTGGAGAAGATTGTCTATGTTCACTATAACATATGTATTGTGAGTGATAATCGAAGAGAAGAGAGAACAAAGATTAAAAGATGTAGATCCTTTTCATATTGGCTGTCCAAATGAGGATAACTCAATGATGAATTAGTTGAGTGATATCAAAGCTAAGGTTTATTACTTGATGATGAGGGATATCCATCATGACCTCTCAAATTTTTTACTTAGTAGATTGAAGATATGGAATCCAAAGGATTTGCGTATGATGAAGATGACGATGCATCTTTCAAGTGAGAATTTATATTATCTAGATCTCTACTTAGACATTTGCAAACATTCGAACCCTGAGCACAATCAATGATCACAGACAAAAGGAAATACAAAACTCCTATACTAGCTAGCTAGCACATAGAAAGAAATTAATTTTATGAAAACTAGCTCACATGAAAAAGTGCAAAGTCGTGATTAAGAATAATCCTCCTAATGTAATCAATGAGCAAAAAACTTGATAAAAGTGAAGAAACTTTAATACCTTTTATTATTATAATCAGACAAGAAGTATGATACTGATGTTGATAGCAATTCAACTAATGATAGAGGTGTTGACAATGGACAGCATGTATTGGTGATATATTTCTTCAACTCCAACACCTAAACCACCTTTACTATGGACATCTGAACAAGATTACATAAATGATATATAGGATGATGGGCATAACAGTAGGCTAATTAAGCACCATTGTTAATAGATTTGGAATATAAGCAACAAAAAATCAAGGTCATGACTATTGGGATACTTAAAGAGTACTTGAGATTGATGCTGATCCAAGGTTCATTATGTTCTTAGCCTTCTCCTGTTGTATTAATGAATTATATGGTGATTCATCACCTCAAAGCTTTGGAAAACTATTTGTATCCCAATTATGTACCTATATGTGCTTTATTTCTAGTTGCGATAGATCAAGTCCAACTTCCAATGATATAACTGGGATATATTACATCACATGCGAGCTTTGGGGCTGTCTATATCCAAATGATGTACCTATCCTTAGTTTTAGTTGCGCTAATTTAAGTGATCTTTGTTGGTTAAGTATTGATGGATATGTAGAGAAGCATGATTTAATCATATATCATGATAGTAGTGTTATAATAGGGTATTGGAAAATTATTGGGTGGATCTCACTTAAATGTTAAAAAAATTGATGCTCCCACATGATGCACAATACTCTTTTTGGTATTAATAAGGCGTGGTTGTTAGTTGAGATAGTTATATTTTTTTAACTCATTGCACTAAAATTTTATCTTATCAGATTTTCTAATTGCATAAGCTTTTATTTGGAGGTAATGAGCCTAGTGGAAAAATATTATTAGATTAAAAAAAATAAATTTCTCTAGGTACATTTTTAAGGATGTTGAGTGTTGGGATGACTTAGTACTGAAACCTTCCCATTTTAGCCATACATTAAAACTATAATATGGAACGATACTTTGAACCTTGATGTCATATGGATGTCGATTGGGCAAGGATTTGCATGGATAGGCAATTCACATCACTTTATTGCGTTCTCTTAAGCAAAATTTGATATCTTGAGAAAAGAAAAAAAAATGGAGTGGGGAGGTTGAGTGAAAAACCAAAATATATAACAATGCTCTCATCGAGTCACCGTATGCGAGCTTGTCTTTGTTAGTGAGGTTGGTCATGATCTAATGAATCTAATAATAAAGTTGTTTTGTGACAGTGAAGCTTATGCACATTGCCTCAAGTGATTGTTTGACGAGGAACTACATATATAGTGATTGTTTGTCACTTTTGCATGGGAAAAGATGCAATACAAGGAGATCATCACTTTATTTAAAACTCCAGCAATAGGTTGGCAAATTATAAGTCCTTGAGAGGCCATCGTATACATTTCTACCAGTTGGGTTTTTTCATTATCTTTGAATAAGTGTAGGGTGTAGTAAATATATAAGTCCTTGAGAGGTCACGTATACATTTCTACAAGTTGGTTTTTTTTGTTATCTTTGAATAAGTGTAGGGCCTTAAGTGTAAATATGTAGAGACCTAGTTCAAATCTAAATATACAACTTTTATAAGTGTAAATGCAAAATCACAATAAAAGTAATACACATATATTTGGTAGAGGAGTATACTTAAAGATTAACCAGAATAATTTCTCACAACAGTATTTTTTAAATCGATGAGAATGATATACACTATTTTTTCTGATGCTATGTTGATTCTGTCCATCATATGACTTTAAGTCATATGCATGCTTCTGATCTGTTGTTTTGACATTGAAGGTTTATTCAAATCTGTATAATTATTTGAAAGTATATAAATTTTTTTATCGATCCATTTGCAGGTATGTTCTTGAGTCTGTACACGTGCAGAAATTCTTTGATTATATTCAAATTCCAAATTTTGACATTGCATCAGATGCCACTATCACTTTTAAGGTTAACCTGTGCTTTTAAGCAGCTATTTCATTTCATTAAAATGCTATTTTAGTTTACTGGTTATTCAGTGTTTCCTCTTTGTATTGCAGACAAAGTGCTTTAAATCTGAACCTTTATTATTAAAAATCTATTACTTTGTATAAATAAAATGTAGTCTTCTTAATGTAAGTAGCGCAATCCCACAACAGTTAGTAAGAATAAGTTGCTGAATTTTCACATATTATTCAAAGAAAATTAAGCCGTTCTTATTGTACAGTAATGAGTTGTGTAAATTAAGCTATTCTTATTCTACATTGATTAGTTATGTACCAAAGAGTCAAGATTCAAAGCTAATTCATAACTGCAATTCAGGAACTTTTAACGCGGCATAAATCAACTGTAGCTGAATTTCTATTGAAGAATTATGATTGGGTAAGTAATTACTATTTTCATGTGTTATCTGCTTCAACTTTATCTTGTTTAAAGTTCTAACAATATAGGAAACTGAGGTTATTTTATTGGGCCTAATTTCCTGGCCATTCTTGTGAACAAGCACATTGATCACAGTACATATTGGCTACCCTTATCTTCCTTCAATGATTTCTCATTTGGTCAATTTACTTGGTGCTTGGGAAAGAGTTTTAGGTACTTCATAGTTGACTAGATTTTTCAATCACTTCTAATCTCTGGAAATCTATTTTTACACTTCTATGAACTTAAATTATATATAACCATCATTTACTTTATTGTTGTCATCTGCAAATTGACTTTGATATATTGTCATTTGAAGTAGATATCAGCTTGACTATAATCTATTGTTAATAACCTAAAGACTTACCTAAAGGGTCTCTTGAAACAAGTTTTTTAAGGTTTATCATCCTGTGAATTTATCATAATCTATATATAGAAAATTTTGTATGTACATCTTATCTAGATCAATAGGTTTAGGAACAAAATGTCAGATCAGACTGACTTTGTGCTAAAACATCACAAATTCTTGCATGGGCTAACTGCAGTGCTTTTTTTTAAAAAAAAACTTTGATGCATCTCACCAAATGTTTGGGTTAAACTTGTGCATGACTATCAATTACTAGGATCCACATTAACAGCTTAGCGATAAACCATATTCGGATGCTAGCTAGGTTGTAATCATAACTTCTGTTGACTATCTACATTCTTCTAATAATGAATCTTATACTAAAAGCAAATAACCATAGTTATAAGATCTGGAAGCTTTAGTTGTTGAAATCTAAATGATGTACTTTGATTGTTGGAGGTTTCTAATTTTTGTAACTACCTGGACAGTTTTTTGCAGAATTCAATTCAAGGTTGCTGTCATCTCCTAATTATATCACAAGAAGGCAAGCTATCAAGGTATTGTGTGTAGGAATTCATCATCTTTTAAACAACATAATTAATCACTGATGGGTCTATCACTTATGCTATGTTTGATTCATTGATTGGAATTAATAGGGATAACATAGTCATTCCTAGGGATATAGGGAATAGAATAGGAATATTTGTTTCTTTGTTTGGTTCGTTGAATAAAACAAGTAGACCGTTTTCATCCCTAGGAATGCTATGATTAATGGATGAGGAATAAGTTTCAACAATCATAAAATATCCCTCCAAATATAAACAATTCACCTGGTCAAGCTTGCTGTATCCTTCTTCTGTAACTTGTTTGGCCCTCCCTGTCAACCTGGCTTGTTTGGCCAGTTAGCAAGCCGAATCTGTCTTACCTACCCAGTTTGCATGGCGAGACTGATCTTCTAGGCCCAACAAATTTGCTTGACTTGTCTTTCATTCTTTAAGAAGCATGGCAAGGGGAAGGTACTGTGCCCAACTTCCCTGGCTTTCTTGGTCCATTGACTGGTTCAGCCTAAATGGTACATTGGAACTCCTAATCTGCTCGAACACGAGGCTTACTCAATTTGTTTGAGTGACTTGTCCTGTCAGGCTCGTTAGGCTTATCTTACTCACCTCGCTTGCGTGGTCCGCTCTATCCCCACTCGTTCAATATGTATTTTTCTTGAAGAGCTAAATATAGCAAATAAGTTTTGTTGGAGGATGGAATAGACTAGGAATATGTATTCCCTAGAAATTGAGTAGAAAATAACTATGAGGAATGACTAGGAAGTAATGACTCTGGGAATTGGTATTCCAAGTTTATTTTGGTAATAAAAGGAATACTTATTCTATGGGAATTGATAGGGAAAAAGACTAACCTGTGAACCAAATGCTCCATTGTTGTTCTTACTAGCATAATCATTTGATATATTAGTTAGTAGTAATGATGTATCCAATCTAATTATATATTAGTTAGCGCCAAAAGTATCTTTTATGTATCTACTAATTTGGTTTTCAGATTTTGGGAGACATGCTGTTAGACAGGTCAAATTCCGCTGTTATGGTCCGCTATGTTAGCTCAAAGGACAATCTTATGATTCTAATGAATCTTCTGAGGGTATGTATGCTTTCTCTTTTACTAAAAATGGAAACCATATATACTACTATTTGACTTTTGTTGGTCTCAGATATGAAGGTTCTCAAATATAATTCAGTTTAGAAAGTTCCAATTTTCTAAATTGTACTGTGGAGAATTTTATATAGTAGTCGTATAAGCAAGGATTTAAAAATAGATACTGAGATATCATCGAGCATTGATGCCAATTTATACAGTTTTTGTCCTTAATTTTCTTTAATTTTGGTGTTTCAGCATCTAACAAACATGTAAACTTAACTGATTGCTATGTCCCATTCCCTGTGGTTACTGGAATTGCTTGTCAATGATCATGGCCTTTATTTTTGTCTGTTGGCTTTGCTTGTCTTTGCCATGTGTGAACTTATTTTGCCTTAATGCAATTTGATTGAATTTGTTTAGGTGTGAAGCTTAAGATGGAATGGGATTTGAAACTAAATGAAGATGACAACGAACTGAAAATGACCTTTTCTGTGTAGCTAGCTTGAAAACACAGGAAAATAATATGTTTGTTTCTGGCCTCCCCTTGTAATTCACACCAATCAAAATATAATTAAAGCAATCCTCTTTTGTGGAAATATTGGTTCAACCAATGAGCTGCACCTGATGGCTCCAACTGTATCACAAAAGGGCGAGGTCTTTGGCTAACTTATTGTTGTAATTACGTTATTTGAGTTATCATC